>SJYC01150661.1:0-28144 GCA_006408675.1 Madoqua kirkii
CTTATTTAGGAATGAAATTTGGATAGACTATACTTGATGAAAAATCTTCAGTACTAAATATTTCAACCAAGAATAAGGCTGTCTCTTCTAATTACAATAACAAATTGATTAGATTATTTTATAGAAAACATTGGCATTTCACTCAATATTTACCATTAGTAAAGTCTGACATCTTCCTTAGATTACAAAAGAAAGGGAAAAACAACAACAACAACAACAAAAAGCAATTTTCCTAACTGAAAGTTCTGTAAGATTTGACTCAACAGCCAACCTAAATTAAAAGTTTCAAGAATATTGTCTTTGCTACTTTCAAAATGGCAAATGTATCATTCACTGTGAGAATAATGCCATACTAATTTTTTTTTAAGCTTTGAAATGCAGTGAAAAATTGACAAAGATTTTGGAGTTGGACAAGCATTTTAGTTCAGTTTATTTCTCTTCCCCCCAGGTTTGAATGAACCAAGTTGTAGGTTTCCTTAAAGAATACAGTGAAGGGTTATAGAGTGGATATATTTATGTGTAAATATGGGGTAAAGGCTACTTTCAACTAAAAGTTTTATTAATGGTATCTGCTAGTAATAGGAAAGCTGACAAATTTGAGGTATTATGCCTTTAGGATATGAGAAAGGCTTATAGGAATCACTGAAAAATAAATTTCCTATTAAGCTTCCTGGTGCTTTCAAAAACAAGCTAAATTAAATGAAAGCAATACTTAAAAACAAGCAGCATACAGTAACTTTTTTCCATTAAAAAAACTCCACTTTTGAGTAAACCAAATCAATTCAAAACAAAAATATAAGCTACTTTAACTCTTCAAATATGACCCAAGCAGTTGAAATAAATAAAAATATGATTTTTTTTGTTGCAATACTTTCCCTTTTCCTTTGTTTTAATCATTTTCCTATTTACTCTGAAAATAACTTGAACTGATAGCTTTCAAAAGTCTGTCTATAAGAAAGGGAAAAGTAATCATATTAATTACATATGAAAGACTGACAGTGATGCTTCTATAAAAGTTTTATTTTTTATTGCTGTTTTTTTTAATAAACCTTTTTCTACCTCCTCCTTTAAATAATAATTTAACTGGTCCACTTTCAAAATACTAATAAATAGTAGACCAAAAATTTATAAAATACAAAAATAAACCTGCACAGAATCAGAAACGTTTTACATGATACCCTCAGTACTGATTACATTGGTGTAGTCTTTCCTCTGTAATACTGTTCTCAAATCACTTATATTTTAATGCTTTGCAATTAATTCTAGGTTAAAATATGTAAGAAAATTTTGTTAAAGAAAAATGTCTATCTTATAACTGCAGATTGTGCCTTTTGTACTTTTCCACAAATGCTGGGGTCCAGCCCCGGTGGATCCAGGGTGATTTGAAGGGGAAATGGATAGGCGAGGAAAAACTGATTTATTTATTTATTTAGAAATATAAGATTAGATTAGGAAGAAATAGTGTAGTAGGAATATTTAGTGGAGAAAAGATTCCGAATCACTTGGTTTATGTGGAAAACCAATAAAGTTCCAGACAAGGAACTTACACCATCTACGCTGGGCCACCATTGCCCATTTGAATATTGGAGAGTGCCGTGCTTTGGGCTCTCTCTCTTATGGATCTTAGAAGCCGGGACAAGAAAGTAGACATGGCAAGCCTCCACGCCCCAGATGGGAATTCAGCTTGAAATTAAAGAGGAGACATGGGGGAGCCAGTCCTTCCAATGACTGGCTCAGTCTCTATTGTCTAGAAAGGCCTTTTATACCTTTTTGATTGTACATAGAGATCAATGGGTAATACAAAGTTATGCAGCATTAGCAGCCACTCTTATCAAAACCAAGCTTTTCTCTCTGCATACCTAGTTGTACACACAAGTCTTAGGTGATTCACATCATCTTCTGGCCAAAAGGGCCAATTAACATTTTACAGCCCTTTTCTAATAAGGATTTGTCAACCAGAAGCCTTTTTGTGTTGATTTTCCCAAAGTCTGGTGTCACTCTCAGAAAGCACTAAATAAAGTTACATTCTTACATAGCAAAGATACAGCAATTTATAACAAGTAAAAGGAACACAGTGATTTATAACAAAAGAAAAGTATTTAACTCAAAAGTCTAGTGTTGCTAACATCAAAACTTTTTTCATATCCTGTTTACATTGATTAACATCCTCCCAGGTGCCTAGAAGATAAAGAATATGGAGGCCTGGAAGCAATCATTGAGTCAACAGTGAAATCTGTCACCAATATGATTTTTAGCTCTTTAGAAAAGGCTCTGTATCTTTAAGATGTTTTTAAGCTTTGTGCCTCTGGAAGTTGGGACGGGGGTTGGAGGAGGGGGGAAGGCTGTAAGCAATTCACAAGATGTAAAAAGTCCAGGGGAACCTGTTAGGCAAGCTAGAGAGTTATCAGAGAGCATTTGAGCTGAAACATTCCTTTCAAATGCAGAAGACTGAAGCCCTAAGTTAACTTTTTCCAGAGTATGTCAGAAGAGTGGAAAAGCAGACAGATTCTGGTTTTGGGGGTACATGCTCAGGAAATACCAAGGGAGAAACTCTGAGGCCTGATTCTCCTTGCCCATCAGGCTTGTGCCGCATGACCTTGTCACAGGTGGGATTCCTCTCGCTGGCTCCTGGCACACAAATATGTCACATCTCAAATGGATTCTACTTACGATTATATTCATTTTATTTAATTGTAGAAGGCTTAGGGACTCCAATGCATTTTTTTTTTTTGCTTCTTATAAAATGAATGAAACATTTAAATGTAATAGTCTTGCTCCACAAAAAGCATGAAAACGCTCTGAAAACATTTGTAAATAACCGTATGAAAACATTTGTAAAAACAAATGCTTGAACGATTCTACAAACAATTTAATAAATTAACAGAAGAAAGATCACAGGGAAACAAGACATTCATTGAGGTAATAACTGTGTGAATATTACTGAACCAAAACTATCTTTCTGTTAATTTTTTGAAAGGAGAGGGAAAAGACCCAAGTTATCCCTGTGTGTGTGAGGTTTCAGATATTTTATAGTATTAATGGGCATTAATCACACACAATGGCTCAGTGAAACAAAGAAAAATAATCTACCTTAGAACTAAGACAATGACAGACCTTTGTCTTGCTTTCTACGGTTGAGAAATAAGTCTTAAGAAGCACATGTATTTCACCATGTAATTACGGTTTCTACTTCTGTATTAGTGTTAGATAACATTTAAAATAAATACCATTCCTTTTCTATCTTCCTCATAATTTAGAAGGCAAGTGCACTTTTAAAAATAAAAAATAAACATGCTTGCAGTAACATTCTGGGCTTCTGGGTGATGTGTTCATAGTGTTAATGGTGTGTCTATGTGAACATCTGAAACAATATATGTTACTAATTAAAAGACTGTATATCCTGTGGTGTGAACTCTGTGATCTAATTAAATTCTGGCTGCCCTCCATTACAGAAAAGGGAAGTATGTGGTGTGTGAAAATGTGCAAATTAAACTAGATTACTAAGTCCTTGAACCACTATTGGGTTGCTAAGGTAAGAGGTTTTTGATGATCTGGGGTATATGAAATGATGATATGGCTCACAGAGTGTAGATACGCATATTATGCCGGCTAGGTCAGGTTAGCCGGACAAAGTTAAGTCAGCTAATGTATCAAAAAGCATTAATTAGAAAGACAAAGGCAATGCCTGGCATTCCTATTTAACAAAATGTTAACCCAGTTAAATCTTTCCTCTAAATGTAAGTAATCTCAAGACTAAAATTATGAATTATTTTTGTAGCTATTCTCTCTTTTAAACTAACTGTATCTTATCAACTATTTTAAAATCCAAGACAAAACAAAACAAGAAACACTGTACATTTTAGGAATACCTTTCAGGAAAGCCTATTTTAGAAAATTCTTCCACAAAAATTAAAATATAAGAGAATGAATTCTTGTTCTATTCTTGTATCATTTCTGTTTAAATATTTTTTTAATTTTATTTCACTTTTTAAATGATATTTTGGACAAATTTGGGGGAAAAAAATTGAGGGTAATATAATACATTAATGCTACCATGCCTTGTGCTGAAATTCTTATCCATTAGCTTTGCTATAAAAGTCTTTCAATGAAATTTTCAATTTTACTTTATTTCACAACTTCCAGACAGTCTCTGTCATGGTTAATTTTATATATCAACTTGACTGGGCATGAGATGCCCAGATATTCAGTTATATATGATTTTGGTTGTGTCTGTTAGAATGTTTCCAGAGGAGATTATCACTTGAATCTGTAAACTGAATAAAGCAGATTTTGTCCCCAATGTTGGTGGGTCTCATACAATCTGGTAAAGGCCTAAAAATAGAACAAAAGGCCCAGTAAGAGAGAATTTGCTCTCTCTGCCTGACTCTTCAGACTTGGACTTCAACTAGAACTAGACCGTCACCTTTCCTGTGTCTCCAGCTTGCTGCCTTCAGATCATTGGACTTTTCAGCCTTCATAACTTCATGAGCCAATTCTTTAAGATTTGTTTTGATTGCTACATTAATAGATAAGGCTAGAGCAGCAATCAATTACATGCTTCTTAATACAATTCTGAAAACTCAACTCAAAAAAATTTACCTATACAAGTAAAGATAAAAATAAAACTCTGGAATATATCCTAAACACTGGCTAGGAATGGTGTGAATCAAACAGCCTTTATGCTAACCTAGTTCATCAAATCTATTGTATATCACTGATGATGTATAATTTTGAAAGATTTCTTAGTGATAAACATTCATTATGATAATAATAACCTTTACTACTTAACATTTATATCTTCCCTTCTTTTTCAGTTATCACTAGTATTTAGGTAAAATCTTTTAGAAATACCTTCAAAAATCTCACTATTTTCAGTGACAAAATCAAATATTTTGTTTGTCTATACTAAATATTTTAGTATGCTTCTAAACATGGGCTGGGGTAAAGCATTGTTATAAAGATATTTGAGTAATTTATTTTATGTGTTTGAATAATTAATTATATTTTGAGCAACACTATTAAATTAGTATCTACCTGAGGCACAGATGTCTCAGTCTCTGAAAGCAATGAATGATTTTATACTTTATTTCCTAACAGAACTGATGGTGGCTTCATTTTCACTGCCATGTACATACATTACTCTATTTCCTTGCCACTAAAAAATGGTGCCTTCAAGTCCTATTCAGAGTTGCAATTTATATAAAATAATGAGTAGATACCAAATCTAGACTTTTTAATAAACCATTTTTATGAAATTTTCATTATCTAAAATCTATTCACACACCAGATAACAGAAAAATAATATTGACATAGTTAGTTCATATATGTAATCATATATTGTTTGAAATAAATTTATAAAAGTCCTCACCATTATTACTAGAATTAGTTATACTGAAACATTTATTAATTCTTTCAAAAGGATTGCTGACTTCTTGAGTCTTGATACTTTATTCCAAAGTCAAGGCAACAAAATGGCCCATTACTTTAAGAGAAAGTAAAAATCTAGGCTTAAAAAAACCATTGGTATTAAGCTCCTAACTTGGCAATGACTTGTTTTGTTGCCTTTGTTCTTCTCTTTTACTTTTACTTATCAAGATATCTTCAATCAGAAACTAGATATCACAACAGCAAGCAGTTCATTTAAAGCAAGTAAATCAATTTACTTTTAAAAAAGGAAAGTATGAAAATCACCTTGTACTGTTTTCTGACTAATCCAGTATTAGTTCAGTTCAGTTACTTAGTCCTGTCCGACTCTTTGCAACCCCATGAATCGCAGAATGTCCGGCCTCTCTGTCCATCACCAACTCCCAGAGTTCACCCAAACTCATGTCCAAGCAACAAAATGGCCCATTACTTTAAGAGAAAGTAAAAATCTAGGCTTAAAAAAACCATTGGTATTAAGCTCCTAACTTGGCAATGACTTGTTTTGTTGCCTTTGTTCTTCTCTTTTACTTTTACTTATCAAGATATCTTCAATCAGAAACTAGATATCACAACAGCAAGCAGTTCATTTAAAGCAAGTAAATCAATTTACTTTTAAAAAAGGAAAGTATGAAAATCACCTTGTACTGTTTTCTGACTAATCCAGTATTAGTTCAGTTCAGTTACTTAGTCCTGTCCGACTCTTTGCAACCCCATGAATCGCAGAATGTCCGGCCTCTCTGTCCATCACCAACTCCCAGAGTTCACCCAAACTCATGTCCATAGGGTAATGCTATCCAGCCATCTCATCATTGGTCGTCCCCTTCTCCTCCTACCCCCAGTCCCTCCCAGCATCAGAATCTTTTCCAATGAGTCAACTCTTCACATGAGATGGCCAAAGTACTGGAGTTTCAGCTTTAGCATCATTCCTTATAAAGAAATCCCAGGGTTTATCTCCTTCAGAATGGACTGGTCGGATCTCCTTGCAGTCCAAGGGACTCTCAAGAGTCTTCTCCAACACCACAGTTCAAAAGCATCAATTCTTCAGTGCTCAGCCTTCTTCACAGTCCAACTCTCACATCCATACATGACCACAGGAAAAACCATAGCCTTGACTAGACGGACCTTAGTTGGCAAAGTAATGTCTCTGCTTTTCAATAGCTAGTACCAAATAGAAGACTCTGGAGTCTAAATAGATATGAGATCTCTACTCTGCCCATCTCTCCATTTTCTCATCCCTAAACCGGTGCTAATAATGACAGTTATCCTATAGGTGACTATTAAGTTAATATAAGTATGGTGGTCAGAGACATGCTTGGCCCATACTAAGTGCTATTTAGGATCAACTCATTATTACGAATATCAAAAGGTATACTTGGATCTTCCTCAAATGAAATATTTTTTTCAGAGATATTGTTTGTGTTCCTTAGAACACAATTTAATCAGAAAACTCACAAATATGACATTTGTATATATTCATAAAATGCAGTATATTAAGAAAAAATCATTTTGTAATTCAGTGTAATCTCACCAAATGAGGTGCATACCTTACTTTTAAGAGCATAATGGAGTTTCAACATTTAAATATAAGCCTATAACCACAGTTCCTTTACCTAAATCTGTAGTTCTCAAACCTTAGCAGCGATCAGAACACAGGATCATGGGACCCACCTCCAAAGTCTCTGATTTATTAATAACGACTCTGACAAGTTCTCAAATACTGCACCTGTTGCTGGTGTAGGCACCGCACTTGGAGAACCACTGCTGTAAAAGGTATGTCTGAATTTCCCATCTGGGTTTCAGGCCCAGGAGAATCAGTGCTAAAAGCCCTGAATTGCACTGTAACCAGCACTTACCAAGGACTTGGGAGAGGCAGGTAACTACCTAAGAGAACTAAGCTTGTCTAAATTCTTGCCATTTACTCCCTTCTATGCTGGGGAACTACCACAGTCATCTGGGCCACTTGCATGGTCAGGAAAAGAGCAAAGTTTTATCTAAGACTGCAATACTGGTTGTTTCTATGATTTTTACCTCTGATTATCATAAATAATCTTGTCTACCAGCCTCTATTCCTATACTTTCTGTGTTCTTCCCTTTATCTGAGGGGCCTGAGTCCTGGAAACACCTTTCCCATCTCTCATTGCTTCCACCGTTGTGGATTTATTCCAGGCTCTGCCAGTGAAAAGCCTGAATAAGAAATTTGGAAGCAGCCACTTCCCTGACAGGGATGGTGGTTGACACAGAAGCTCGTAGACACAAAGTCATGTTCTCCAGTGTGGTCACTTAGAGACTGGGCAGCTGTGACTAGTGGCAGCAGCTTCCCGCAGCTTCCTGACTGCTGTGTCTCAGTCACGCTGACCTGACTGGAGAATGAGAGATGACTGCTGATTTCTGACTCAGTCACCATCCACTATCTGTAATTCCCTATTTTAAATAGTCTTTGGTGTCTGTATTGAGATCTGACTGATAACATTCTTCTAACACTTCTTTCTACTTCCTACCCCTCTTCCCTGTATCTCATTCTCATGGGTAATGGTATAACTCCTTATGAGCTGTCATCTGTGCCATTTTCATTCAAATTTGATTCCCTAATTATGCTTTTCTATGCTGGATTTCTCCCTTAACAACATCCATAGGCTTTCTGCAATTTTTTAATTTCCTAAATATGTCCACAGAATTTTGATTCACTTTTTTTCCCATCTGCAACTCACATGCAGATTTCTCAAGAGTTAGGTTCCAGATTAAACATCCTTGGTCTTACAAACTTACTCTAAAACATTTTTATCACCATCTCTCAAACACCCCAGTCCCCTTGAAAGTCTACTACATAGGTTTTTTTTTTTTTCCCCTTGTATTTATATATGTTGGTCAGTCTGCCCTCTGCTGACACACTTACTTCTATTGAGAAATTTATCATGTGATCGAAAGTTTTCAGATCCTTGGCAACTACTGTTCTCACCACAGATGACTTTACCTTCATCATCCTATCCTTCAGTCTAACCTTAGTCTCCTCCTTTCAAAGTCTTTTGATCTTCCTTCAGTTTTCCAAGCATATGTGTGCAACCTAGATCTTGCCATTGCCTAGTTGTAGGTCAGTCATTAAGTCATATCCAACTCTTTGTAACCCCATGAAGCGCAGCACACTAGGCTTCCCTGTCCTTCACTATCTCCCAGTTTGCTCAAATTCCTGTCCACTGAGTCAGTGATATCATTCAGCCATCTCATCCTCTGTCACCCTCTTCTCCTCTTGCCATTTTCTGGAATTGCTTTTTCTCCAAAATGTTAAACTCAGAAATCCAAATCTCAAATCTCTTGTTTCATACCCAATTATCTCAACCCAAAGAAACACACTAAGAGATTTTCTCTTCCTCGTCATCCACACCTGAAAACTCACTCCCCAAACACCATGCACACTGATCTCTCTCATACAAACACATACAACTGGTACACACACATAACACACAGAATACAAGCATACTACCTCCCATTCTTTCAAAGTGATCTGAATACTTTTGACCTTTTTGCTTTTTTTTTTGAGGAAGAAAAATGCAACTTCAATTCCTGCTGTTCTGCTCCTGCTTTCTCCACAGCCTCAGTTTTAAATGTACTTGTCTTTATCCTAAATATAACACATGCTCTTTGAAAGAGATGAGAAGAAAAACGTAAAATAAACCTCAAGAAATATCTCAGAGGATAAACACACACTCATGAGCCAGGACTTTTAACAGTGTAAATCAGACTTATCTTCCAAGCCTCATCTTCAAGGAACACTCCATTTCCATCCTTAATTTCAACTTCTGCCTGGGTAGCCTCACTTTGAGAGCAAACCTCTGTCCTCTTTAAAGCCCATAGAAAATAACCTGTCTTGTGGCCTTTTCTGACCCTGAATCTTAACAATATTTTGATTTATAATGTAAAAATACAGACACAATATTCACTATCACTAGAATAAGAAACAAGATAAAAATCTCTCATTACAAACTGCACAAAGGAAAAATAAATTTAAACAAATTGCATGAAATTACCTCAAATTTAAAAGTTTCTGCACAGAAAATGGAACCATTAACAAAATGTAAAAGCAATATATGTAGTGGCAGAAAGTATTTGCAAATTTTATGTCTGATAAATGATTGATATCCAAAATATATAATGAACTCACATAACTCAATAGCAAGAGACAAACTCTAGTTATAAAATAAATAAATCATAAAGATGTATAGCATCGTGACTACAGCTAATAACACTGGCTTGCATATTAAAAGTCTCATCACAAGAAAAAAAACATTGTGTAACTATATGTGGTGATGGATGTTGACTAATTGGGGCAATCATTTTGCAATGTTTGTATACAGATCACTATTTTGCACACTGAAAAACAAATATAATTTATACAAAAACCTATGCTTAAACTTTCCATACTTTTGACTTATTCAGTTCAATTCAGTTATCAGTAGTGTCCAACTCTTCACAACCCCATGGACCACAGAACGCCATGCCTCCTTGTCCATCACCAACTCCTGGAGTTTACTCAAACTTATCTCCATTGAGTCACTGATACTATCTAACCATCTCATCCTCTTTCATCCCCTTCTCCTCCTGCCCTCAATCTTTCCCAGCATCAGGGTCTTTTCAAATGAGTCAGCTCTTTGCATCAGGTGGCCAAAGTATTGGAGTTTTGGCTTCAACATCAGTCCTTCCAATGAACACTCAGGTCTGATCTCTTTGAGGATGGACTGGTTGGGTCTCCTTGCAGTCCAAGGGACTCTCAAGAGTCTTCTCCAACACCACAGTTTAAAAGCATCTACTCTTCAGTGCTCAGCCTTTTTTATAGTCCAACTTTCACATCCATACATGACCACTGGAAAAACCATAGCCTTGACTAGACAAACTTTTGTTGGCAAAGTAATGTCTCTGCTTTTGAATATGCTGTCTAGGTTGGTCATAACTTTGCTTCCAAGGAGTAAGTGTCTTTTAATTTCATGGCTGCAGTCACCATCTGCAGTGATTTTAGAGGCCCCCAAAATAAAGTCTGATACTGTTTCCACTGTTTCCCCATCTATTTCCCATGAAGTGATGGGACCAGATGCCATGATCTTCGTTTTCTGAATGTTGAGCTTTAAGCCAACTTTTTCACTCTCCTCTTTCACTTTCATCAAAAGGCTGTTTAGTTCCTCTTCACTTTCTGCCATAAGGGTGGTGTCATCTGCATATCTGAGGTTACTGATATTTCTCCTGGCAATCTTGATTCCAGCTTGTGATTCATCCAGCCCAGTGTTTCTCATGATACACTCTGCATATAAGTTAAATAAGCAGGGTAACAATATACCGCCTTTATGTACTCCTTTTCCTATTTGGAATCAGTCTGTTATTCCATGCCCAGTTCTAACTGTTGCTTCCTGATCTGCATAGTGTATCATTTTAGAGGGGTATGATATACTTACTTTGAGACACATAGAATGGGGTCAAATGTTAGCTCAATGAATAATTGACTACATGACCTTAGGTAAGTTACTTAACCTCTCTGTACTTTAATTTCCTCATATGTAAAAATGAGGATTATGCTGGGAATTATGCAAAGTTAGTCTTATCCTTTTCAGAAGTAGAAAATCCTATTTATCCCTATAATATTATTGTGTGTATTTAGTTAATGTAAAAATTAATATAGATACTTCAACTAAATATTGTTCGGAGACCAGGTAGAGACTATTCATGCCATATACCAAACACAGAGCTCCACAGGAAGAAGACAGACACCTTGGAAAAGATAGCCAATTTTGTTTTCCACAGCTCTTCCAATTTCCTTTTCTTCTCTAAAAATGTGTGCCCCTTCCCTTGTTCTATGGGGATTTGCATGCAGCTTGCCATGACTTTGGATCTCAAAATGCAATTTTCTATTGATCCCCCCAAAACCCAATGCTGCTGAAGAACTATCTGGCAGTCTATATATTTTAGTAATTATATATTATTATATAATTAATATATAATTTATAATTAATGTAACATATATACCTAAAACTTACTAAAATAAAATTATATACTATATAAATAAATATAATAATATATATTTCAGTATAAAATTATTTTCAAATATATAATTTGGTAGAACTGAATTAATTTCTGCATATTCTATAACATTTTTTACTACATCAAAGTAAAAAATAGAATTGAACTGAATCAGAGTAACCAAACATGGATAATCAGAAGCAAACCTTATTCAAGTTTGTCACCTATAGTGATATCTAACAAAACTCAATTTTAATTTGGACTATCTAGAGATAGCTTAGTGGTCAAAATAATATGCCTCAATTACAATTTTGGAATGTGATTTCTTTAGTGTTGTTCCTTTTTTAGAAATTTAGTCTACAGATAATTACAATAAATAAATTGATTGAGTTACAGATGTCACTAGTGGTAAAGAACATGCCTGCTAATGCAGTAGACTTAAGAAATGCAGATTCAGTCCCTGGGTTAGGAAGATCCCCTGACGGAGGGCATGGCAACCTACTCCAGTATTCTTGCCTGGAGAATGCCATGGACAGAGGAGCGTGGCAGGCTGTGGTCCTTAGGGTCACAAAGAGTCAACACAATTGAAGCAACTTAGCACAACCAGGTAGCCAATAATGACAAAATTAAAATAAAGTGTATATAATTCATTAATAGTTTTTAAATATTATGTTAAAGTCCAGGCATTTTAATTACAGAGTAAGTTTATATTTCAGTGACAGAATATATTAAAGATTTACTGTGTAAGAACTGTGAAAGCAGAAATCAATACATAGATCTGTTATTTACTATTTCTATATTCTCTTAATATATTCTATTCAAAATTTCCCTGTTAATTATTCAATGTATCAAATTAAAAAATCAAATCTTAGTGGCTTATCTTAGGGTGCTAATTATATTCTGAGTTATAAATTTTTAAATGCTGAATAAATGAATCAAAGGTAGAATTATAAACAAAGAGAATTGCATTCTCTTTTATAAGATGTACTGTGTGGAAATACCACAACTTGTGAATGATAAAAAGAGTAATTTTTATCATTTTTCAAGCACCTCAAGTACCACTCCCTTTTAAAGGGTACTCAAATGTCCAAGACATGTGAGCTGACCCTCTATTTGACTGTGATCTCCGTCCATTTATGCATTTCAGTTTATTTTGTAGCTTGAATATGCAGGACAATAATTCTAATTTACTTATCTCACAGCCTCACTGGGCCAGGTGATTTCACAGGTGCACTGACAAATAACTCATAACCAAACAAATGAAATAATGATGATAAATTTGATCAACACAGATTCTACTTGCTGAAGAAAAATAGGAAGAAAATAGCTATTTCTGTATCCCCATCAGATATACCACAACTTGTGAATGATAAAAAGAGTAATTTTTATCATTTTTCAAGCACCTCAAGTACCACTCCCTTTTAAAGGGTACTCAAATGTCCAAGACATGTGAGCTGACCCTCTATTTGACTGTGATCTCCGTCCATTTATGCATTTCAGTTTATTTTGTAGCTTGAATATGCAGGACAATAATTCTAATTTACTTATCTCACAGCCTCACTGGGCCAGGTGATTTCACAGGTGCACTGACAAATAACTCATAACCAAACAAATGAAATAATGATGATAAATTTGATCAACACAGATTCTACTTGCTGAAGAAAAATAGGAAGAAAATAGCTATTTCTGTATCCCCATCAGATAATGATTTTCAAAAATTCAGTTATCCTTTATTTTTCATTCTTGTATCTGTTCATTCTATATATTATCTATTAGCCACTTGGCTGGATAGATTTGCTTTAAATTTATAAAAAGAAACCATTGAAAAATCCTAAGAATTAATTCTAGAAAAGCCTGTGATTTAATGCATATTGCTTTCCAATCTAAACATAGAATCATAATGCCATGTGGAGAAAGGGTGTAGAGGCTGTGAAAGGGTAGGAATATAAAGGAAAGGAGATTAACAGAAATGTGGAAAGAAAATGAAAAGCGGAATCATTTTATCTTTGGAGTAAAATATAAGGAAAAAGTTACAGATTTGACTCCCACTTTTCTCTGCCTGCTTTCTTCCTTATTCTGTAAATCACATTCTCCATTGGTACCCCTATTCCTCTTCTTCAAAATCTATAAGCAATCTATTTTCAGAATTAGTCACTCTCCCAACGTTGAAGTTTGTGGGCATTTCAGTAACTTCAGCTGAAAGTAAAAGTATTAGTCTTATCTGATTCTTTGTGACTACAACCCCATGGACTGTAACCTGCCAGTCTCCTCTGTCCATGGAATTCTTCAGGCAAGAATACTGGAGTGGGTAGCGATTCTCTTCTTCAGTAGATCTCCACCCAGGGATTGAGCCTGGGTCTCCCGCATTGCAGGCAGATTTTTTTTGACCATCTGAACTACCAGGAAAGCAAACTTGCTTTCAAATGAAAGTTTTGAGGAACTACTTTAGTACTTAAGTATTTCATAAAAGCCACATTGTCTTGCAAATACTTCGAGAGTGTGTTGTACCTAGACATAAATCTTCATTTAGTTATCATAAAGGCACTAGGTTAAAGTTTTTTAATTTAGTTTTTTTTTTCTATAGAATATCTTAATATGAAACATGGTTTCACAAATATATTAATATGAAACTCCATGGCTTTTAAAGCAAGCTATTTTATCCAATTACTGTGACATTATGTAAAAAAACATGCTGGTCCATTCATACTATGAAATTTAATACAAAAGAAAAGGATAACTGTGATGTTCTAACACTTAAAAGCTACTCATCCCTAAATCATCATTCTAAGCAAAAACAACAGAAGCCTAGAGATCTCTCATTGTATATAATATTTATGAACATAAATATATTTTCATAACTATTGGAGAACTATTTTTATAACTGTTAGTGATCTTCTAAAATAAAGGGAGATGTGTATAAGAGACAGGACACATAGAATGGGGTCAAATGTTAGCTCAATGAATAATTGACTACATGACCTTAGGTAAGTTACTTAACCTCTCTGTACTTTAATTTCCTCATATGTAAAAATGAGGATTATGCTGGGAATTATGCAAAGTTAGTCTTATCCTTTTCAGAAGTAGAAAATCCTATTTATCCCTATAATATTATTGTGTGTATTTAGTTAATGTAAAAATTAATATAGATACTTCAACTATAATATAAAATATTTACTTTTTCAGATTTCAATAATTAAATATGAAATTTGTCCTTCAGAAACAAAACACCATATAACCTTTTAGATCATAGAATATCTTTCTCTGTAATAAGATTTTGTACTCAAAATCTTTATAGTATTTTCAGAGTTTCAGTTCAGTTCAGTTGCTTAGTCATGTCTGACACTTTGTGACCCCAGGACTGTAGCACACCAGGGCTCCCTGTCCATCATCACTCCTGGAGTTTACCCAAACTCATGTACCTGAGTTGGTGACGCCATCCAACCATCTCATCCTCTGCTGTCCCCTTCTCCTGCCTTCAATCTTTCCCAGCATCAGGGTCTTTTCAAATGAGTCAGCTCCTTGTATAAGGTGGCCAAAGTATTTTGGAGTTTACTAATAGCTAATATTGTATTTTTCCTTTTAAAACCTTAACTTTCTTTAAAAGTTAATTTTCTCTAAATTTTGTACAGCTTTCTGATATAAGAAATTTAAAACTTATTTATATGTTCTTGTAACATTTAACTTCGACTGTACTAATTGAATTTTGTCATTTTGCTGATTTCTAAGTGATAAGCAATACAGAAAATATAGTTAACCAAAGGAGTAGTGTATGATAATACATTTCATTAGAAATGTATTTTGTCCCTGTAATTATATTGAAATGACAATGTAAGTTTTTTTCTTTTTTGAAATTAAAAAAATGTCATGTTTCACTAGTGTGTAAAAATCTCAAAGGCAGGGATTATATATTTGTCATCTTTTGAGAGAGTCCTCTTGTGCCTAATATGGAAGTTGAGCCACAGTTATTGATTTGGTATAGGACAGTGAGATGTATTTGTACTCCAAAGACACAAAACAGAATTTAAAATTCAACTCTGCCATAGCACAATGTAGTATGCTTAACAGTCACCCCCAAAATATATTTCCAAGTCATAACCCACATTCATTATGCAACCTGATTTGAAAATAGGGATTTACAGATATAATTAAGCTAACGGTTGCACAGAGTCAGACACGACTGAAGCTACTTAGCAACAGAAGCAGCTTGAGATGGGATGACATCATCTTGGATTTAGAGTGGTCCTAAATCCAATGTCTTTATAAGAAGTAGAAAAGGAGGAAACTGAGGGGCAAACAGTGGGAAAGCTATAAGAAAGTGGAAGCAGAGACTGGAATAAAGAAGCCTAAGCCACGAAATACCAATAATTTTCTGTGGCCACAAGCAGTGATGTAGTGGGCTTGTGATGGATTCTTGACTGAGCCTGAGGAAGGAATCAATCCTACTGACATCTTGATTTCAGACTTTTGACCTCCAGAACTAAAAGAGAATATATTTCTGTTGTTTTAAGATACCAAGTTTGTGATAATTTTGTTTAGGGCAATCCTAGGAAACTAATATGGGACTATAGCCTCTAAGAGAGAGTTCTCGTTTTAAAATGGGGCTAAGGCCCACTTTCATATCTGTTCAGAAAATTAAACAAGGTAATTTAAACCATTTAACATGCTATCTGATATCTAGCAGTGCTCAAACACATTGGTTCCCTTCTTGACAATGATTTAGGAGCCCTCGGTAATAGGATTTCCCAAAGGAACATGTCTAAAACATGTTTGTCTTAGCAAAGAGCATAATGTGTATATATTTACATAAACTGCAATCCATTAAAAGGCAGTTTTCATGTATATTTTCTGTATTAGTGATGATTTGGAAACCACCATGATGAGAACATTTAACTAAGTGCAGTGAATATTAGTTATTAAAGAATTACATAGCACTTTCAAATCTTCTATAATATCAGAAAGTCAGACAATTTTCATCTAATTCCCTGAACATCTGCCCTCTTGATTCTTTTATCACTGAAATGAAGAAATGAAAATATAAGAGAAGGTATTCTAAACTCTTAAATCCCAAAGGGTCACAGACCTTTTGTAGCTCAGATCCTGAAGAATAATTGTACTCTTACATATTTAGAAAGTGAAAAAAAAAATCACATAATTTTTAAAAGCTTTTAATCTTAACAGCCTGATCCCACCTTATCTTTTTTATTATTGCTAATGTTTTGTCGCTTTTGGCTCTCCTTCAATACTCATTAATTGTAAATAAAATTTTGACCAGAAAAATAAAGGCTGACTATATATCATCTTCTCTAATTTACATAGCATCTTGCAGCAACCAAACTTTTAAAAATGCAGAGGCTATAACCATATTTTTAAATGATTCTGACCACCAAGTTTTTATAAAAGAATCTCAATGTCAAATGCACATTTATTTATAAGCAATAATTTTTGTCCTTTCTTATGTAAATTGAAAAAAGCAACACCCCCAAATAAAATTACATCATTAAGTTTAAATACTAACTGACATTTTATACATAAAAATGATACTTTAGGGAAAGACATACAAACAACTCACACAACTCAATATCAAAACAAAACAGCACCAGACTGAGCTTTCTGTGTTATACAGCAGCTTCCCACTAGCTATTTTGTACATGAGAGTGTATATATGTCAATGCTGCTCTCTCAATTTGTCCCACTTTCTCCTTACCCCACTGTGCCCACAAGTCCATTCTCTACATTTGTATCTCTATTTTGCCCTGCAAATAGGTTTATCAGTCCATTTTTCTAGATTTCATATATATGCATTAATAATGGGATGGGCAGTGGAAGGGAGACTCAAGAGGGAGAGGATATGTGTATACTTATAGCTGATTCATGTGGTACAGCAGAAACTAACACAATATTGTACAGCAATTATCCTTAAAACAAACAAAAAACAAATGAACATCAATCAACATTGAGAAGAAGACCTAAATATACATTTCTCCAATGAAGACATACAGGTGACCAACAGGCACATGAAAAGTTCAACATTGCTAATTATTAGAGAAATACAAATCAAAACTGCAATGAGGTATCACCTCACATCATTCAGAATGGCTATAATCAAACTATCTACCAACAATAAGTGGCAGAGAGGTTGTGGAGAAAAGGGAACCCTTCTACACTGTAGGTAAGCAATGTAAATTGATGCAGCCACTATGGAAAACAGTATGGAGGTTTCTCAAAAAACTAAAAATAGAACATATAATCTAGCAATTTCAATCCTGGGTATATATATGAAGGAAAAACAAAAACACTAACTTGAAAAGATATATGCACCCCAGTGTTCACAGCAGCACTATATACAATAGCCAAAACATAGAAACAACCGAAGCGTCCATCAATAGAAGGTGAAGGTGAAGGTGAAGGTGCTCAGTCATGTCCGACTCTTTGTGACCCCGTGGACTGTAACCTACTAGGCTTCTCCGTCCATGGGATTCTCCAGGCAAGAATACTGGAGTGGATTGCCATTTCCTTCTCCAGGGGATTTTCCCGACCCAGAGATCGAACCCGGGTCTCCCACATTGGAGGCAGACGCTGTAACCTCTGAGCCACCATAGAAGTTGTGTTATATTTATACAATGGAATAGTACTCAGCCATCAAAAAAAGAATTATTGCCATTTGCAGCAACATGGCTGGCTTTACAGAATATAATACTTTGTATCATAATAAGTGAAGTAAGTCAGATGAGAAAGACACCTTATATGATATCACTTACGTGTGAAATCTTAAAATATAATGCAAATGAATCTATTTACAAAACAGAAGCAGACTACAGACTCAGAAAACAAACTTATAGATAGTTACCAAAGAGGAAAGGAGCAGAGAGAAGGATAAATAAGCAATGCAGGATTAACAGATACACATTTCTATATATAAGTTAGATAAGTGACAATGATTTACTATGTAACACTGGTAACAATATTCAACATATTTTAATATCCTAATGGAATATACTCTGAAAAATAAATAATCTGAATCATTTTGCTGTAAATCTAAAACTGATGCAATATTGTAAATTAAATACATTTCAATAAAAAATAGCAATACTTACTGCTATGAATTCAGTTTGACCTTTTGCAGAGAAACTGGCCCTTTCCAACATTGCAAAGAAATACTTCAGTTGCAAAAGGACTCAATTGTTCAGCCTTTTGAGCCATGCACAGAGGCTCAAAGAAGCTGTAGTCTGGCTCTTGCCATCCTCTCCACACGCTGCTCCATCTTCTTGGACTTGTTATTGCTCACATCTTTACTGTACCTGATAAATTCTGTTCATCCTCCTTGAGTTAATAGGTATCATCTCTTAGTTTAATAGAAAGAGGAAAACCGTCCATAGAATTTAGCAGAAAAATGATGATAACCTGATAGAAATTTTAAGAAGAAGAATCTTTAAAAAAGATACAGGAAAAAAGGGTGAGAAGCCCAGCTTTGTCAGTAAGACTTGGATTTT
Organism: Madoqua kirkii; assembly: GCA_006408675.1. NCBI lineage: Eukaryota > Metazoa > Chordata > Mammalia > Artiodactyla > Bovidae > Madoqua > Madoqua kirkii. The sequence continues at coordinate 18,915 of SJYC01150661.1, forward strand.
GGTAAATCGTTTAATCTTCAAGGATTTGTTTGTGATATGGATGGGTTGGGATGCTGGGAGGGGTTGGGGGCAGGAGGAGAAGGAGAGGACAGAGGATGAGATGGCTGGATGGCATCACTGACTTGATGGACATGAATCTGAGTGAACTCCGGGAGTTGGTGATGGACAGGGAGGCCTGGTGTGCTGCGATTCATGGGGTCACAAAGAGTCGGACACAACTGAGCGACTGAACTGAACTGAGGATCATTTATAATTCCATATTATTAGTTTATGATAATCTCTTCTAGTTTACCCCTACTTGGAAACTTTTAACCTAGCTGCATCTTCAAGAAAAGTCATAATGGCTTAAGTTAAATATACCCTCAAACTATTTATCAACTGGCCACAACAACTATATTATTGGTACTAACATATTTGTTTAATGTGTTGCCTTAATCTAGACTTTCATTTCTATGTTATTAGTGATCTAATAATTTTCTGTAAACTTTAGTAGGATGTGGCATCTTGTGAGTGCTGACATTTTTTAATATGTAGAAGGTAAAGAATTATAAAATAACATAAGACAATGTGCAAGGAAAAATTTACTCCTTTAATAATTAGATGTTGGTTAATGCTCAAAAACTTTCAAAGTTCTAAGAGACTATTCTGATTATTCCTAATTCTTAAAGATAGTAACAATTCATTTACCTACCTCATTACTTGTTTAAAAGAAAAATGTGAAAGCAGGATTATACTTATTTTATCCTTATTACTGTACTAGCCTACAATATTCCTTGCCAATTAAATTTAGAATTTCCATTTCTAATCCTTAAGTGTTGTCATTACGTTTTAGAATAATTTCTAGTGTTTTAACTACAATAAAAATACGCTGATTTTGGTCAGAGTAGACTGTGACAACATGACAATACATAATACAGTCATGAGGTATAGAATTATAAAATAACAAATGAATTACTGGATCGTTCAGATTTTAATAGTATTGTTCCTGCCTCTACTTTGTATCTTATTACATGCCCAGTTTCTGCTTCATCATTAACTTTGAATACCCATTATAAAACTGTATTGACATATAAATGTATACACATATACACAAAAATAAATACATATAAATTAACTATTAGAGAGATAAAATAACCTACAAAAATACTGAAGTTATGACTACTGTAGACTGAATATTTGTATCCCCTCAAAACTCATATATTGAACCTCTTCTTAAATGAGATGATACTTTGAAGTGAGGTCTTAGAGATGCAGCACCCTCATGAATAGGATTAGGGCCCTCATAAAAGAGATATCAGAAAGTTCCCTCACCCCTTCTGCCATGTGAGAAGTTAAAAGCCAGCAGGAACCAGGAACTGAGATCTCATAGGACATCAAATTCTCTAGCTCCTTAATCTTGGACTAGCCAGCCTTCAGAACTATGAGAAATAAATGTTTGGTTGGTTAAGCCATCCAATCTATGGCATTTTTGTTATAGTAGTTGGAAAAGACACTGGGGTGATAATTATTTTTGATAATACCTTAGCAGTAAGTGCGTATGTGTGTGTACTCAGTCGTGTCTGACTCTTGTGACACATGACCCTAAGGACTGTAACTTGTCATGTTCCTCTGTCCATGGGATTTTTTCAGGCAAGAATACTGGAGTAGGTTGCCATTTCCTACTCCAGGGGATCTTCCTGACCCAGGGATCAAACCTGTGTCTCCTGTGGCTACTGCACTAACAGGTGAATTCTCTACCACTTTGCTACCTGGTAACCAGCATCAGTAGTAAGTATAATTAAATCTACTTAATCTAATCAGGTTAACAAATTAAATCATGTCATACATCATATAGGAGTATAGATCAAAGAAGTCTATTTTCAGTTCCATTTATTCCATTTTCAGTGCTATTCCTTTCTTCCTTTAACATTTCTTAAAGTGGATATATGCTGGTAATGAATTTTCTCAGTATTCGTTTTTCTTAAAAATTCTTTATTTTCATTTTTGTAAGATACATTCACTGAACTGGGCTTCCCTGGTGGTGCACTGATAAAGAATCACCTGCCAATGTAGGAGACTTGGGTTTGATACCTGGGTCGGGAATATCCCCTGGAGCAGGAAATGGCAACCCACTCCAGTATTCTTGTCTGAAAAAAAATCCCATGGACAGAGGAGCCAGTCAGACTACAGCCATTGGGTTGAAAATGAGTTGGACACTACTGAGTAAATACACACATTCACTGGACTATAGAATTCTATATTTCCAGTTTGTTTCTCCCTTTCAAAACTTTAAAGATGTCATTTTATTTTTTCCTAGCTTATGAAGTTCTTGATGAGAAGTCAATTATAATTTCCATCTTTGTTTCTCTGTATATAATGTATTTTTTCCTTCCTAGAGCTACCTCAGACTTTATCTTTGATGTTCAGCAGTTTGAATATGATACACCTGGGTGTGTTTTTCATTTTTCTTTATCTGTTTGGTGGTCTTTAAGCTTCTTGGATCTGTAATTTGCTAAATGCAGATATTAGAAAAATGTGTGGTCATTTTTCTTCATCAGTATTCTCTCTCTTTTCCCCACTGAGATTTCAATTACACGTGAGACCACTTGACATTGTTCTACAGCTCTTGAATGTTCTTTTCTGGGCTTCCTGTCACTTTTTTCCCTCCCTGTTGGGTTTCAGTTTGGATAATTTATATTATCCTATCATTGATGTTTTCCTTGGCTACATTGAGTCTATACACAGCACCATTACAGTCATTCTTCATCTGTTGCCAACCTTTTAATAAATATAATTTCTATTTGACTCACCCTTATAATTCTCTTTGCTGAAATCACACATCTATTCCTGCATGTTGTCAAACTTTTCCATTGGCATATTTAACATATTATTATTTTGATTCCATTTCTGATATTTCCAGCATCTGCATAATATCTGAATCTGATTCTGTTGATTCTTTTGTCCCTAGGGAGTGTGTTGTTCCTTCTTGCTTTTCTTTATGCCTTCAAATTTTTGTGGAAAGCCAGACATGTTGTGTAGGATCCTAGAAACAGGTAAATAAATTTTATGTCTAGAAATTGGAATGCTGTTCCTCTGCGAAGGCTTTAGGATGGACATTTGGGTCAACATAGAGCTGAACTGAGTTTTCTAGTGATGCTATGGTTACCTACAACTGCCAGTTTTCTCTAATGATATCTGGGATTTAGGGCACAACTGATTTGCCAGGGGCTTTTCTAAACTTATGGTCCACCTCAGCTTTAGTCTCTCCCTTGCACATGTGCCCTTAGAGAGGTTTTTCTTCCACATTCTTGTAACATTCCCAGCCATATTATCTCTAATTACTTATAACTCGCTGCTTGTTAGTCTATGGTACAGAAAGTGAATCATTCTCTGCTCCTCTGATTGAGCCTAACTTTCAAGAAGGCTGTGTGTTCCAGAGTCTCACAGATGTGTCCTTCTTGGTGTTTGTCTTCTCTTCCAGCTGTAGTTCTGTGTTCATCATGTATTCTTGTCCCAGTCCCAGGAATAAAGGATCCTTTTCTCCCAGCTGCAATTGGTTTTCACTGATATGGTTTGCTTTCCCCCTATATTGTAGGCTTTTGTTCTATTTGGACAATAGGAAAGAAGCATCTGGGTGAAATTTTGTGCCTTTCCTATGGTAGCTGCAGATCCCTTCTTTAGACCTTCAGCTAAAGAGAGACTTTCACAGGAATCTTGCCAATATTTTAATGTGAGAATCTAGCGAGGCCTACAAGAAGATCCTACCAGTGAGTCCAAATTCTCATTCTATTTATACTCTCTTAGGCTATGTTTGCCTGTTGGCTGACCAAAATTTAACGAGAAGTCTTACTGTTTTCTAATTGTGTCTGCTACATATGATATCCCCTTACAAGGTACTTGGCTTTACTTCTATCTTAGGTTAATTGTTTGCACTATGACTTTAACTCTCTGATGGTTCAAGAAAAGTTTCCTTGAATTTATACTGAATTTATATTTTCCCTAGGATTTTTGTTGTTATTGTAAGGGTAGGAAAAATGCTCTTTTCAGCAATCTACATGTCAAGCTGAAACTAGAATATCTACATATAATTTTAATATATAGTCATTCCCTAGACAAATTTAGAGCTTCCCTAATGGCTCAGAGGTTAAAGCATCTGCCTGGAATGCAGGAGATCAGGGTTCGATCCCTGAGTCAGGAAGATCCCCTGGAGAAGGAAATGGTAACCCACTCCAGTACTCTTGCCTTGAGAATCCCATGGAGGGAAGAGCCTGGTAGGCTATAGTCCATGGGGTCACAAAGAGTCGGACACGATTGAGTGACTTCACTTTCACTTTTCAAACAAATTTAATAGCCTATTACGATAGTCACAAATATCTATAAATCAGAGAAAATGCTTTTTAAAAATCATAACTGAGCAAGCTTTTTACTTTTTAGCAGCTCAAAATTGTAAGCTCAGTTAAATGCAAAATCATTATTTTTTTGGTCTCAAAAGAGTATATTTAACATTTTCCTTGTAAATTATAGGATTATAACATATATTACATTTTTCTTTTGCAATTTTCCCATTTTCTACCAGTCGTTTGTATTAGCTTGTCTTCTCTTTGTGGTATATTGATAATTTCCTTATGCCATTTAAATGTTATCTTCTTTCTGACTGAAACTTATTTTCTGAAGAACAGAACTTCCTCAATCCCCAGTATATTTGTGGATGTAACTGTGAATTTATAGACACAATATACTTGTCTTGGCTCCCTAAGAATGCAGAACTAGATAAGCACTGCTTTATTGATGTAAGGTTTGTAGTATCCCACCATACATGTCTTCCAAAGGTATATTTCAAAGACAGTGATAAGAAACATTCAAGTTCTCTCTACTACTGAAGCCTCTTTCTATATTGCTCCAAGCATAGCAAAGAAAGAAGAAAACAAATCAGAAGCTGCACCTACAATAGGATGGCAAATAACACGAAGATACTGTGAGGGATGATAAAGACTCTTCTCATTGTAGAATCACAGCCTTGCCAATACCTCATCATTTGAATAATTTATCTTTTGTTGCTGGTTCTGTGTCAAGTTATGACCAAAGAGAACTGTTAAAAATTGGTATATTTTTGAAATAAAGTGATGACCATAAAACAAGGAAGTTCTTAATACTGAATTTTTTAAAAAAAAGAATAAAAATTTGGTTAATTGTAACCTCAAAAAAGTATTAGTCATTGCTTCTGACATAGTCAAAAATATAAAATACTAGAATCAAGAATCAGCTGCAAGATATCAACACAAGCATTGATTTAGAAAACAGGGTAGGATCAAAGACATTTCATATGAATATTGTGATGTTGATGTTCTTGTGTAGAATGAACATTCACTCTTTTGGCATATCTTTAATAGGCTCCAACATTACAAATGCTTCAGGAGTCTTTACTAACAGGTAATTCAGAGATCTGAAGACTTTTACTTGACCAAAAGAAAATGTGATAATTAGCATCACAAATTCGTGGCTTATAAGTTTACTATTTCCATGTCCATATGTTTAGGAGAGTAATACCCATTTTATGGTCTTATCCATCAAGGTACAGGAAACATTTCAAATGTATGTCCTAGGCTTAGAGAAACCACCCATCATTTTATTTTTCTCTTTGTTTTTTGCAAGATTTACTCTCATTGAACTAGAATTAATTATTTGAAACCTCAAATATATGGTATTATTTTTATATTGTACAGTTTGAGTTTGTAAAAGTCAAGAAATAAGCTTGTTGTGAAAGTGTTAGTCACTTAGTCATGTCTGACTCTTTGTGACCCTATGGACTGTAGCCTGCTTCTGTCCATGTAATTTCCAGGCAAGAATAAGCTTAGTCCAAATTAAACATTGTACTTTCATAAGCTTTATATTTCTACTCATGAGTTCAGGGCACATACAATGAATTCACATTCCTAGAAGTCTCTAATAAGAATATCTTCTCTATCTCCAAAACAATAGACTCTCCTGCCTTTAAGGTAATCTATCTTATAAGCATAATAATGACTTTTTACTTTAAAAAAAAGGCTAAAGGAAATCAGCATATTTCTTATCTTGTTTGTGATCTGACTATCATTTTCAATTTTTATCAGTTAATACTGTAACTGAGCAGGACCCTATCAGGCCTTCCTAGAATATACCCCTCTCTGCACATCCTGACCATGTCTCATATTTGTAGAAAAGCTATGGTTTTCCAGGAGTCCCATGAGTCACAAAAGTCTGACTCAAGAATTAGTGTGTGAAAGACTGTGAACATGCAGATAGGCAGGAGAATTAGTAAGAAAAGCAGTCGTATACAGTCACAGAATCTTTAGTTCCTCCCTGAGGACACAGAAAACAGTGTCTGATACATACTCCTGAGTTGTTTTACAGTTGCCAAAACCCCCACCAAGTGGAAGAAATTAACTACTTGATGATCATGAGCATTTAGGTCTGGGAGCCTTAGGAATGATAATGCTAACTCTGGTGATCGCACCCTGTCACCTCATCATCAACCAACCAGAGAACTGTGCAGAGCTGATCAAATATCCTGTGACTACCTTTCCTCACTGTGCTTTAAAAATGCTTCCCTGAAACCTACTGAGGTAGAGATCGTGAGTGTAGGACTCACAAACATATTGTCGGTGTAGGACTCTGAGACCTTGGTCTTGTTTTCAATAAACATCTCACTCCATTAACCTAAAACTATATCCTCTTTCCTGAATTAGTGGAATTTGTCCTTGGTCTGATAAAGTATCAACACTCAGATCCAGGAAAGGGAAGTAATTAACTTCTGTTCCATATTCCCTAGGGAAAGACAACTGGTGCTCATTAATCTTTAGCCCATATATCTGATTTCTTGTAAAATGGCCAGAGGGCATGAAAAAGGGTGACAACTTAATCCGAGGATCAAGAGAATCCATAAAGATATTAGGTTAAACAGTGACCTTTAAACTGACTGGTTAGAAATGACATATTTTAAGGACAGGAGCCAACCAAAAATGTACAGATCAATACTAGCAAGCATATAAACTGCTGTAAGTCCCACCTTTTGGGGGACTCTTTACTCCCTCTCAGTGTCTATGCTGAGAGCTTTATACTTTTCTTTTCTGTAAAATAAATCCTATTTTCTTGCTATTGTGAGTGTTTGCGCGTTTGTAAAGTTTATTCTTCGGCTCCATGAACAAGAACTCTGATTTCCATTTTACTCTCTGGGACTTCAAGTCTTTTGAGCATTAGCTGCCCTGGACTTCTTGACCGGTGTCTTACAATATAGCACTGCACTTTCCTTCACCACAACCTGGTGTCAGCAGATTGGTTTTACTGATTAGAGACTAGGGATTCAAGTTGGATTTAGTAACAATACTGCACCAGTAGCTACCTAAAATAAACCACAATTTCAGTGTATTTCAGAAAGTCATATGGTAGGAAAATAGGTAAAAAAACATAACAGCAAAGAATAATTGGAGACCAGCTAATGATTATATAATTTTAGGAGAATATTTAATATACCTAAATCCAATCTTTTATTCACATTAGCAGCACTTTCTACTATAGCTTCATTCATAACAATCTAAACCTTCAGCATTCTTTCATGGAAAAGGAGATAGTAAAGTGCATATTTCTGCTTTTTATTTAAGCGTCTTTATAATGGTATAAAGTGTCACAGTTCTTTTTTTTTTTTTCCTTTTTTGTGTTTTTTGTAAATGATTCATAGATCCTTTTCAGTGAATGTCACCAAGTTATGTATTTCTTTTGCCAATAGTGAAGAAAAAACTATACAAACAGGTCTGTACCTTTGAATCATCTTTAACACCATATTAAGATGAATCTACTTGGCATTTATTGCTAGGCACAACAATTAGCATCATGTGATGTTTTGCTATAGCACTCTATAATGGAGGTAAAACAATCATGATTTTCTGATGGATGCTGGCATGGGAAAAGAGAAAAGACATAGGTGGAAATGGGCGATGAAAATAGCTCATTCTCAAAGTCTGATGGCACTCTAGAGATTCTACATATTAAATTTACATATACATTTCTCATTGACAAAATGCTCATGTTAAAGCAGACAAGCTGTCACAGAAATCTCCTGAGATGAAGAGCAAATATCTGACTTGTTGCAAGGTGCATATATTTATAATATAGGTAAGCCAGTTTGTAAAATCCAAGTTTTCTATCTAAAAATTTACAGATCATTTTAAATTTTCTAAATATGATGACAAGAAATAAAGTGGTTGGAAAGTCAAGCTTGCTTTAAATTCACTAGAAAGAGTATTTTTTTAATGGATTTTTTTCCTTTTCAAGGAAAGAGGTCTCATTAACTATGACTAAAACACAGCTGTGTATGATATAAGGGTCCTTTGAACAAGTCTGTAAAGGAAGTTAGGATTTAAGAAAGCGTACTGATTTGGTTAACAAAGTGCTATTATTGTTGCTAAGTGAAAATAAACTTAAATAAAAGCCACTTCTAGTCTTGCCCCAGACTTTGAGCCGTTCTTGAAGCTTCAGCACACTTGGCCACATTGCACTGCAGTTTTCTTAAATGGGCTGGATAATGACAAACAGGTAAGGAAAAGGTAAAGAGAACCATTTATTACAAACACACTGTAGATAATATACAACAGTGGGGATTGCATATTGACTTTGGGGCATTTGGTCTCAATCAGCATGCCATGCTACAGCACAGAAACAGACTGTCATGTTTACAACACAGAGCTGAATATAAGAGACTCACATAATTGCCTGCGAGAAGGAACAGGAGCACTTCCATAAGCTGTGCCCTGTAAATAAAACACATTTTTTTTGGAGCAACTGATCATTAGTAACAGTAGAATATGGTGGAGAAATGAGTAAAGAAAATGAAAAGAAGTTCAAAATAAAGACAGTTTAAGATGCTTTTATTAAATAAGGTTTTTGAGTTATTCCATTTGGTAAACATAAAGATCAAAGCAAATATTTGTAAGAAATTAAGAAAGGATATGTAATACACTAAAAAAAAAGGTAAAATGAATGTTACAGCAAAATATAGGAACAATTAAATTTGACAGAAAGGGAGGTTTGTGAAATGTAGAACACAGGATATTTAGGAAGTGGCCTCCTTAAAAAGTAGGTTCCCTTGTACCAATTCCTTAGCTGATGAAAACATTTTCTAAAATTCTTAAACTAACCAGTGTATTAGTATTTCCTCTGCTATTTTTCTACCTCAAACTATATAGAAAAATAATGACTTCAAATAAAATGGCTCTAAT
>SJYC01150663.1:0-17827 GCA_006408675.1 Madoqua kirkii
GTATATAATGGAGATTAAACTAAAGTCAATGAGAAAATATGAATAGTTAAGATAATAACTATGCCAAAACTACTTAAAAGGTATTTTGTTAATAGAGACTGAAGTGTTCTACTATTCTAAAATGGGTACACTGCATTAACTATTAGCCAACAGAGAAAAAATGAGTATCTCCAAAATATTTTCTAATTTAGTGGTAAGGCCATGCTACTTTACTATAATCTAACTGACATGTTTTCATGAGGATAATATTAGTGAAAATTACTCTTTGTGAGTTCCTTGACTCTCCTGTATTTTTTTTTGTTATGCTCATTAATTTGCAGTTACTGAAATGTTTTATTATAGAAAACCATGGGAGCAAGACAGATAATAGTATCTCATAATGACAGTTTACAAAGCTCTAAAATAGGGATCACAATGATTTGCATATGCATTAATATTAGACTTTCCTTATGGCAAAAATTTCCAATATTGAAAATCCTGTGAAATGCTACTATATCTGGACTCAATAATTTCCTTCTTGTTAGAACAAAGAATTTCTTTCTATGTGACATTTTATATAATGACCACTCAGAAGTAAGGTCTTATTATTTTTAATAATACTAATTTATGAACATAAATTTCTAAAAACACTGATTTTTCATTTGCATCTCTGAAACTTTGCTGAGAGCTGTCATTGTTGGTGTAGGTACAGCTTCTCAGAATTATTAATCAATGTGACACTAAGAAAGCTTGCCTAAGAAGCAAAAGAATTCCTTACAGGGCAAACTCTGAACTCATCAGAGAACTTAGGAACCTTCTGACTTCACAATATTACATATCCAAATGTGCGAGGACTTGTTCAGGTATTTTTCTCTAAAGGTGCATAAGGAGATGCAGTATGGTTAATTTCAAACACTCTAAAACCAGGGTGCCTGGATTTCCAAACCCTAGTTTTGCTGCTTATTAACTGTGTGATCTTGGGCATATTACTTAACTTCTCAGTACCTCCATTACTTCATCCATAGAGTGGAGGTTAATTGTAATGTCTGTGATAATTAGATGAATCAGTACACGGAAGATGCTTAAAACAATATCAAACATGAATAGTATTCAGGAAATGCTGTTACTGTTAACCATCTGGTTAACTTAACCAGGAAACCAGAATTTGAAATGGGATGGCTAGCTGCTGCTGCTGCTGCTGCTAAGTCGCGTCAGTCGTGTCTGACCCTATGAAACCCCATAGACAGCAGCCCATCGGGCTCCCCCATCCCTGGGATTCTCCAGCCAAGAACAGTGGAGTGGGTTGCCATTCCGAGGGGCCTATTAACGTATATTCAGGACTGGATGACTGTTGGGCAAAAATTGGATTCTCTCATTTGATGATTTTAAATTAAAATAATAATAGCACAGAGAAGACAGAAAAATCCTCAGAGAAGGCAGCATGAGTTTGTATTAGATATCTATCTATTTCTGATAACAATTTTACTAGCTTAAGAAACAAAAGGTAATTATCTCACAATTTCCATGCTCAGGAGTCTGGATTCTCTGCTCACAGTCTCACAAGACTGAAGGTAAGATGACAACTAGATACATCTACATTCAAGTTTCCTCAGGTTTTTGGAAACATCCATTTATTTACAGCTGTGTAACTGGGGTCTCCGTGTATTGGGTTGGCCAAAAAGTTTGTTCAGGTTGTTCATATCATTTTACTTAAAAATCTGAATGAAAATTTTGGCCAATCCAATGTTTATTGTCTGTTGTTCTGAAGACCACTCTCTGGTCCTAGATGCCACTTTCAGGTTCTTGCTATGTGGCCTCCTCTAGAGGCCTTCTCAAGCTTTGAATCTCTTCCTGTAGGAAGGACCTTAAAAGGGGTCTTCTTACTGGGTCAAGCCCATTCAAAATAATCTTCCTTTTGATTACTTCAAAGTCAACATATTAGTACTCCAATCCTGGGAGGGACAATCCATCAAATTCACAGTCACATCCACACACAAGAGGAGGGGATGTTATACGGCCTTGGGTAACTGGGGTCATCTATAAATTCTGCCTACTACATAATGTGAGAAAAGCACTTTGCCCATTTCAATTGCCTCTCAATCCCCAGAGACTGCTTGGCACAAAATACACATTCAAGATACATTTTTGACAGTATGGCAACCTACTCAAAATGTACTTGGCCCTTTTTTGACTGCTTTTAGGTTGGATGGCATCACCAACTCAATGGACATGGGTTTGGATGGACTATGTGGTTGGTGATGGACAGGGAAGACTGGCATGCTGCAGTTCATGGGGTCGCAAAGAGTTGGACATGACTGAGCAACTGAACTGAAGTGTTACCAAATAATTTACTCTTACACAAGCACTGAGCAGCACAGCAGAATTTACTAAAGATTCCAAGGCAGAGAAGGAAGAGATCATTCATACTGCACATTGCACAGGGAACTATTTAATATTCCTTTTGCATTTTCCAAACCCCCACTCTTGCTCTTCTTTCTCTCTTCCCCACCTTCTCTCTCTCTCCTCTCTTGTCTTTCCAGTTCTGTCCATTTATTTCAAGTGAATCAATGACAGTTCCTTTTCCTGACCCTCCAAAACAGGACTTTGCATCTAATTATAGAGTTTCAGAAATCAAATGGAAAAAAATCAGTAACATTTCCTTCACTAATTACAATCTGTCAACATATCTTTTCTTAAACCCTGAAAAAAAGCTCTAATTTATATCAAAATATAAAGAGTTTTGTATAAGAATTGACAGGTATAAAAAATAATCAGAAAAGACGATATTCATTGATTCTGTTGTGATAAAAATAAGCAGTTTTATGTTAAATATGATAGACTTGTAACTTACAAAGAGTGTGAAAATTTTGAATTTAAAATGATTGTTATAACTTTATGTGACTCAGTCTGTCTAGGTCCAAATGAAAGCATTCAATCCTTATTCCAGAATTCAAATGTCCTACAAAACTGAGTAAGTGTCCGGTCTTACTTCTGTTGGTGACACTGCAAAGTTAAAACCTATTATTAAATTACTCACTCGAATTCAGTTTAGTCTGTAACTCACTGCTTTCCCCAAACCTTCCTAATTTCTGATAAGTTGGATATCTTTTATGACTCTGAACTTTGTGTGTGTGTGTGTGTGTGTGTGTTAGTTGTTCAGTCATGTCCAACTCTTTGTGACCTTGTGGACTGTAGCCTGCCAGGCTCCTCTGTCCATGGAATTCACTAGGCAAGAATACTGGAGTGGGTTGCCATTCCCTTCTCCAGGGGATCTTTCCGACAGAGGGACCAAACGTGAGTCTCCTGCATTGCGGGCATATTCTTTACCACTGGTCCACCTGAGAAGCCCTAGCTGAACTTCTGTATCAACTATTATCTATCTTTCTGAAGAAAAAAGTGACATATACTGACTTTTAAAGTTTATGCATTTCTATGTGTTTTCCCTCTTTATGTATCTCCTTATAATTTATAGAATAAACTTAAAAACTAGTGAGTATATATTCCTCAATTTTACTTATATACTGATTAAATACATTTGTATTGAGCAGCCACCATGTGATAGGTAGAAATACAATTTAAAAAGCACTATTTAATTTTTTAAATACTTATTTCCAAAGCATACTTATTTCCAAAGCATTCAGGAGATTTGTTTACAAACAGTAAATATTTTAATAACTAAACATCACAGATAAATGAACATGTAGATAAATTCTTTCGAATTACCTTCTCCGAATTTTTAGATAGGGTCATAAAAAATATGCTTATTTTTATAAAATTCAAATGACAGTCTAATATCTAATAGCTTTTCAGTTTAGTTCAGTTGCTCAGTCGTGTCTGACTCTTTGTGAACCCATGAATTGCAGCACGCCAGGCCTCCCTGTTCATCACCAACTCCTGGAGTTCACTCAAACTCACGTCCATCGAGTCGGTGATGCCATCCAGCCATCTCATCCTCTGTTGTCTCCTTCTCCTCCTGCCCCCAACCCCTCCCAGCATCAGAGTTTTTTCCAATGAGTCAACTCTTCGCATGAGGTGGCCAAAGTACTGGAGTTTCAGCTTTAGCATCATAAAGAACATCCAGGACAGATCTCCTTCAGAATGGACTGGTTGGATCTCCTTGCAGTCCAAGGGACTCTTAAGAGTCTTCTCCAACATCACAGTTCAAAAGCATCAATTCTTCAGCACTCAGCTTTCTTCACAGTCCAACTCTCACACCCATACATGACTACTGGTAAAACCATAGCCTTGACTAGACGGACCTCCCACTAAATCATTTTACCATTTGTGTATGAATTTCTCTGTCTTGAGTGAAATAAATGATAACTGTTTTCATGACTGTATTTACTAAAAGTTGGACTTAAAATACATTTAATATTGTCCAAGCAGAATTTGTTTTAGAAAATGGTTCAGTGTAAAAGCTGTGATGTTGTATGAGTTTAAAAGTACAACTGGCTTTGACAGTAGTTTGGCATTTTATATATTTGCCCCTCTGGCTCCTTAATGTTCCATTGTTCAAAAATGACTAAATTAAACACCACAAGACTGGGATTCAAACCAGGTCTGATAACTGTGTCACTATGGCCCTGTTCCATCTCCGATAAAAGACACGTTGAACTCAATGCTTTATAACATTAGTTTCCAAAGTGTATAACTGATTGAATGATATTAACACAGTTCCAGGCTGAAGACTAAATAACACCCTCTGTTTAGAGCAGGAGAAGAGGTACTTGATTGATGGGATTTTTACTTGTCTAGAGATTAAAGCAACCATGTAAATTGTTTAAACTTTGAAGTTCTGGCTTCATTTAAGCCATTCTTATCATAAGTATATGCCTTTTTTTTTTTTTTTTTTTTTTTTCACTAGTAAGACAGCTTTCAGAGTGATTTGACAAATTTCAGACTTCAAGTTGTGAAAGCACACACTGTGGATGAGTTTGATTATCTACAGAATTCCTTAGGGCAGCATTTCTCAGAATGCTGTTTCTGGTCCTTTCACCAGAACATCCAGATCTGAAACATTTGCCTAGGGAATTGAATCTAAAATTTGAGAAGCCTGGCTCCTGGTAAAGAGTTGCATCTTACATATCAGCTGAAAGAATGATCCACATTATTAATCTCATCAAAACCCAACCCAGGTAAAAGGAAAAAAATAGTTATATGTTCATTATCTGAAGGATAAAAAGAAAGATTTCAATAATCGTCTGACTAGAACCCAGAAAAAGGAAAATCTCAGAATACAGTTGACAGGGGAGGTCTCCGAAGGTACTTGACAAGACGATTCTAGTGTACTCTGTAATAATATTTTTACAGTGGAGATAGAGTCACGAGGTTTCATAGCACAATGTACTAGACTTTAATTCCACCCAACTTTATCCAGGTACTTCTTATTGTGATTCTTTCCTTCTTTTTTTAATTGTGATTCAGTTATGACCAAGCACACTTTTAGACTTTTCTACAGTAAGGAATTTGCTACAGAGACTATGAGTGCTCTGTTCTTCATAGCAATAATATTTCTCCTATAAATTTTGTTATCATTAACTAATCACCAAAAAAATTCTCTGAGAATACATACAAATTGTAGGATTTGAATTGGAACAATGAGACCCCATTAAGGCATTTTTCCCAAGTATGGCTTTGCTTTCCTTCTGTAATTAAATTTTCACTATATATACCTGTTGTAACTTGACATATATCTCAATATCTAGATTACTCTAAATCATTAAATGTTATAGAAGAATCTCCATATTCTCTCATACTCTACAAAGGATAAAAGCACAAATATTAACACTGTTTTTTCCACTTTGCAAAGACCTGTTACTATTTTCTTTCATATACTGAATTGTGCATGTCTGATCATCAGTTTTTAAAGTTGGCAAGAAGACAAATAATTTTTGGATAAAGCATGTGCCACTACGTTCCCTTCTCTATCATAATTGCTGGTTTACAATGACTACCTGATTTGGGGGATTCTGGATTTTATTTCACATAAAATTTTAGGTCCATATTTTGTTTTTATATGCTAGTAATTACCTTGCTTTTAACCTCAGATAAACAGAGACCTAATACCTACTTGATTTTTATTCTCAGATGTAAGCATCTTCAGACTGAAATAATATGCCACAACAAAGGATTCCATGAAAGCCCTATATCCTTTTATATTTTGGCAAGAACTTGATTATAGGCTAAATTACAAGTACTTTAGACTCACTGTTGTTTCTTCATTACTGGTGATTTATGTCAGCTTCCTAAAAGGCACATTTTTATACAGTCTATACTATTTGGGTAAAAGTACAACTATTTGAGGAACCATAGAAGTATATCATTCATATGGTTGAAGAGGTAGTTAGGCTTCATGCCAGAAAATGCATGAAATTCAATTAATGAAAACGTTTGGAATTTCACTAAACTCATCAATTGGAATATGCTCTTCAAAACTTTATTTTTCTATTGTGTAACAAGCCTCTTTCTAAGGGTGAAAGACTTTTGTTATATTCCTAGGTGGCACTAGTGGTAAAGAATCTGCTTGCCAATGCCGGAGATGTGAGACATGGGTTCGAGTTCTGGGTCTGGAAGACCCCCTGGAGAAGGAAATGGCAACCCATTCCAGAATTCTTGTCTGGAGAATCCCATGGACTGAGGAGTCTGGCAAGCTATAGTCCATGGGGTCGCAGAGAGTCAGACACGTCTGAAGCAACCTAGCACAGCACAAATTTAATATTAAATTTTAGATTAAAAATAATCTCAGCACTTTCTATATACAAACAGACTAACAGCCTATGAAATATGTAATGCAATTTCAAAGACTGCAGTTACCTCAGTGTTTCAAGTTTCTGAATCAACAGCTGAACAAAGATCAGGAGTTTGGAGAACTGAAAAGGCCCCGCTCTAGCATTCTCAGTCCCAACATCTCCTTATTTTCATTCCAGGTAATTGTCCAATCATCAACCCAGAGTTAACTCCAGAGCTCCCAGACTGTTAGACCTGAAGTCAAACAAGGTAGAATTCATTGCCCCTACATGGCAACCTGCTCTCAAAGTGATTTTTATGCACACTACAACTTTTAAAATAAGTTTAGTACTGAATGCCACAGACTGACATTTCTATTTTAGATAATTATATCACTGTAGCTTTCTTACTGAGAACAATCCATATGTTTAAGCCATGGTCTAATTCAAGGTTTTGACAATGGAAAAGTCTGCCTCTTGAGCAGATTTTTATCTTCATGTATAAATTCCCTGAGGTAAATTTGGCTGAACAGGGAATGATAAAATAGGAGAAGAAACAATGTAATAGCAAAAAAGTGAAACTGGTAAAAAGTAGAAAGAGAGCAACTATACAGAAAGATATAGTCTAACACTTTCTCACAAAGTTACTTGATTTCTTTCATTTTTGGATATAGGATAAAGCTGGGATTGATGAGAGTAAGCCACATAGGCAAAGCTGAAATTAGGTGAAATTTGCTAATTCTACTTGTGAATATTCACAAAAGATTGTTCATTACTTTTGGAATTCCTGCATAAATTCTCATCATGTCTACATTTCGTTTAGGAAAAGCTCTCCAGCCCATTTTCAGTTTAGCATGTCTTTTGAAATGTGCCTACCTCAATTAAAGAGAATTGTTGTCAGGGTGACAAAAGTAATCATCCTATGAATAATAACTAATATTCACCCATTAAAAATGCAATTATATTTTGATCCAGCAGCACCTGAAAAAAATCTCTCTCCCAACATTTCATATATTAGAAAACATACTTACATCTTATAGTTAAATATCATTAAATCACAAATGAACAAACGTCTGTGCAGAATTCAAAAGAATGCCTTTTAATATTTGACCTGATTACTCCCTAATAACCTCAGTACAGTTTCTACACCAAGCCTGTCTCCTATTCAGAAAAAATGAGGTTGCCCTACTTTGGGAAAATACAGGACATGAACTTTTATTTTAAACTATAAAAAGATATGTTGATTTTTCTCCCAGTTTAAATCCTATCTATCACAAAGCAAAACAGTGGTAGACAAATAAAATCAAGTAAAATGAAACACAATCTGTTTCATATTAAAAAAAAATGTAGTCATCAAACCAAGGCTGGAGCAAAAACACTGCTAAGACTGAATGAACACAAATCAGAAGTTTTATTTTCCTTCTGATTATACCAAGAATTATACACAATTTCAATGTATTTCTAAGAATTCTTGAGGAATTCACTTGAGGAAAAGAAGTCATGGCTTTTAACAGTAACTCATATAAAAATATGCTAGGAATTTTAACTTTTTTTATTCTAGGCATAAGCTAAGCTAAGTCTGTGAGTGCTCAGTCATGTCCGAATGTGACTGCATGGACTGCAGCCCACCAGGCTCCTCCGTTCATGGAATTTTCCAGGCGAGAATACTGCCATTTTCCCCTCCAGGGGATCTTCCTGACCCCAATGATCAAACTCACATCTCTAGTGTCTCCTGCGTTGTCAGGTGGATTTTTACTACTGAGCCACTTAGGAAGTTCAGATACCTTGAGTGAATATGAATTTGAATGTGTTCCTATCTTCCAATAGCAAATAAACAAGAGAGGTGGATTCAATCCCTAGCTCAGGAATACCTCCTGGAGAAGGGAATGGCTATCCACTCCAGTATTCTTGCTTGGAAAATTCCATGGGCAGAGTGGTTTGGATGGTCCCAGTCTATGAAGCCACAAAAGTTGGATATGATCGAATGTGGACACACACACACACACACACAAACAACGATAATTTTTTTAGCTTAGACTTTAGGGATAAAATATTTAAGATTAAAATAAGGGCTTAAATAGTGCTTGTTATATATTGCATATAATTCTAAGTGCTTGATTTATGTCAACTGACTCAGTCTTCACATCACCCTTGTTGAAGGTACTGTTTTTTCCATTTTGTGGATTAAGAAACTAGAGCTGGAAAATGACAGAACCAAGATTCAAAGCCTGTTGGTCTGACCCCAGAAACTGCCTTCTTAGCCACTAGACTGTTTCCTTCTCAGAGGAGTAGACTAACACCATGATATTGTGGTCTAATCATACCAGAGATGATTGTTGAATTCCATGTGCCATAATTTAATAGAAGCATTGATAATATAAAGATTTCTAAAAATGAATGATGGAAAGTCTAGAAACTTATGTCAATTGAATATTGGAGAAATGGGAACACTCAGATTTTAAAAACAGAAGATACTAGAGGGGAAATGTTTAAAGTTTTCTCATAATTGAAGGAAAGAGTGCTGAAAGAGAGATTAGAGGTTAGATTTACTCAAAATATAGTATCACTAAAATATATATTTTTTAATTTTATTCCTATAAACTTCAAAATTCCATCTGACTTACAAATAGCCAAAAGTACAAGTTATGCTTGCATAACTTTGTAATCTCATATTCTACAAATTATTTTTATAGTAATCAAACTTCACTTGTATTTTCCAATTAGAATATAGCCTACATCCCTGCATCCTGCAATATGGAGCTATTTCTGGTGGTTAGATCACACTACAATCTCCACTGTGTGGTGAAGTGTTTTGGAGTTTCTTCATCTCTAATTGAGCTATCTGCTCAGATCCCAGGATTTATTTTTAATTGAAACATCTAGAGCAATGGCAGAATAAGAGAAAAAAGAAAGCAAACTGATGAGTGTCTTCTAAGAATTAAATTAGAATCAGAGTAAATGTTGAATGGCGAGATTGAATTTTAAGGGTTTATAATTCTTGTTTATCAAAGTTAATGGAAAGAGAAGATGAGACTGGAGTAAACACAGAGATCTGGCTAGAAAACAAATATTAGGTTGAAACTCTCACGGCACTTCTGACAACTGGATTTTACATAATTGAAAAGTAAAGGTATTCCCCATTTTCTTCTGAGTTTTCATTCTGCCTTCTTCCTTAGTGCCGTCAGTGTTTGTATAATTTGTCTACTGTTGGAAAATATTTTTTCAGAATAAAAAATAAGAAAACATATTTGCATTTCTAGAAAAGTTCATTGAATACCCTATAGAAGAAACTTAAAAACTCAAAATGTAGGTAACTAACAAAGTTTATCCTAAATGCATTAGTAATAGCTTTACTATGCTATAAATTTTTGACAGTGTATATATTTTTATTCAATTATGAAACTAAATGCTACATCTGCAAAAGAAGGTTAAAAAAACTTAAAATATGCTTTAATTTGGTCATTAAACTGAATTTACAGACTAAATGGATCACCCATTGAGATTAGTAAATCTAGTTATGATTTTCTTTGGTTTAGTTTACAGGCTGGAATTTGATTTCGGTACTTGAGTAAAAACCTGGGCTTCAAATTATAAACCTTTCTATGGGACAATATTGCACCATGTTTCAAACTAGAAAAAGGGAAAGTTAGCAAAGAGAAAAACCTTAATAGCATTTTAATGGTATATTCTGATAATGACCTAATCAGCATTTTACATGAACTTATCCTTTAAATTAGGCATTAGGTTTTGTGCTTCAGAGACTTGAAGGAAGCATTCCATTCAATGATGTAAATAAAATTCTTGTTCAGCGACTCTCCTAAAATTCCAGCAAAGTGTCCGTTGGTGAAGGTACTTATCTGCAAATTATTATTTCATTATGTCTTTCATTTCAGCTTCCAAAGGTGCTATCTCTAACACATATATTTAATAAAATAAAATGATGTTTTCTTTAACAAAGACTCCTTAGAGTACAAACCAGTCCAAGTGAGTACAAACTAGTCACTTTTAAGTCTCTTCTCTTGGAGAAGGGTACTCCCTCGTTGTTTTGGAACAGAATAATTCTGACCTTACTCTTCTTCCTTCCCTCCCTTCCTTGCTTTCTTCCTTCCATCCTCTCTCCTTCTCCCTTATTTTATAAAAGACAGACATGCATCATGTTTAAAATTCAAACAGAACAGGATATAAATTAATCCATAATGTTTCTCTCCAATCCCCTCAATCTGAAGTAGTTCAGAGTTCCACTCCTCAGAAGATCCTACTGTTCATATTTCCTGAGTACCTTCTTGGAATTTTTACACATATACATCCATGTGTGTGTATACATTTTTATAAGAATGAAAATTACACATATTCTTCTGTATCTTCAATTTTTTCTATTATCAGGTAATACATATCCACCTCAATCCTTTTAAGAGTATATTAAAAGTCTACTGAAACAACCCTTTCTTAAAAAGTCAACTCTGAGAAACACTTAAGTGTTGGAATATTTGTAGAGATACACTATTTTTAGCAACAAAGTTATGTACTTATAATAATGAATTATTTCATTTAAGTTCTAAATAAATTAACAACATACTCATGGTACAAAATTCAATAGTTGTAAAAACGTATACCATGAGAAACAGATTTCTTTCCTACTCTTTTTGAACCACACAATTCCCTTACCTAGAATAACCAACTACTATCAATACAAGCATATTTGTACTTTTCATTTGATTTCTGTCAAAATGATAGCATATTATACATTATTCTGCACATTTTCCACTTCCTATATCTCAAGGATAATTCCATATCAATACATTTGATCCACCTGACTTGTTGCAAGAATGTAGAGCATTCTATTGCATTGATGTTAACTTGATCTATTGAAACATTCCCCTGTCAATGGACATTGAGATTGTTTCCAAATCTTTATTGTCGTAAACACCACACTAAATATTCTTGTATGTATATTATTTGACAGGTGTGAACCTGTACCTGAAATATAAATCCTTAGAAGTGGAACTGGTGAGTTGAAATGTGGTATAATTTTTATTTTGAAAGATGTTATGAAATTGTCCTCCAAAGATATCTCTGTTATTAGATTTTTACCACAATTCTTCCTAAAAAGATAAAATAATTTATATTCTTACCAGAAATATAAGTGTATCACTTCCTCTGCACCTTAACAGCAAAAGACATTACGATTCTCTACAATTTCTGCCAATCTGATAGATAAAATATACAATTCCATTGTACATTTTGTTTTCTTTGAATAATAATTACTTATTACATGATTTGTAATCATTTGCTCATCCTTTTGTGTCTTATGTTTTAATTTGTGAACCAGTAAGAATCATCTTCTTTTTATCAATAGCTTAATTCATTTGTATAGCTGAAATTTGCTTGATATTTAATTTGTAATAATATTTTCTATTTTGAATGATTTAAAAATGTTTTATAATCTTTTCTCCTATGTGTTGCATTGATTTGCTTTGTTTTGTGTAGTTTCTTTTTGCCCTCTCAATAATAAATAGATGCTACATATCAAGCATATCTGGAGAAGCGAATGGCAATCCACTTGCCATTCTTGCCTGGAAAATCTCATGGACAGAAGTCTGGCGGGCTACAGTCCATAGGGTTGCAAAGAGTCGGACACAACTGAGCAACTAACGCACACACACACACACACACATCAAGTATAAAGTTTGCTGTATCTTAAAAAAAATTTTTTTTTAATTCCTGCAAAAGACAATTAGGGTATTTCTAGTTAGGATTACTGTATTTCCAATTATTCTACTCTATTTTACCTCTTCATTCATTTGTTTAGTTGAGCATATGATTTTTCTATTTTTAACTTATATCTATAAAAAGGTGTATAACTTTAACAGCTTATTTATTTTGACTATAAATAAAAACCATCCTCTCCTCTCTAAAAACCTTATAAGTGATATCACTTTTCCCACAAAGTTTCAGTTAATTTCCATATTCTGAAATCAAATATTTACTATAATTCATGGTCTATAGTTAATTCAATCTTTCTGCCGTTTATTTAATTTAGTTCTTTTCTTCACCACTTGGTTGGCTAAAGTTCATCCTCAAGAATTTTCTTAGCACACAGGAAGCATCTCCTTGAATTTCTGAGTGTTAAACATTTATCTGTTATTTTAATATCTGAATGGCTGTTTGGCTGGGTGTGAAATAACAGGACCAAACTTACAGAAATTTTAAGAATTAATCCTGTAAATTCTAAATTTGAATGTCACTAGGGAGATGTTTGAGACTAACTTAAATTTTGTCCCCTCAAATGACTGGAAAATTTTCCTAAATGCCCCAAAAAGTTCTATATTATTTTCTAAGCAACTCTGGGACTTGTAATCTATCTATCTATCTATAAATAATATATTTATGTTTCATCATTTGATTTCCCTTTCACAGGTTTTTGTTTTGCTTTGTTCTTTGATAGAGTTGTTATAGTCAGGGGTCACATTGCCCACTGGCAGTTCTCATTTCGTTTTAAAGTTTCAGCTAAGACACGGTTTTGTGTGTCGTAGACTGGCAAACATGTATACTCACACCGCAGAAGGTTTGCTTGCCACACCTACGATGACTCACATTATTTATCATTAGTCTATTCTACTAAGCTTCTTGTTGCCAAATCAGTTATAAAAAGTTCCCAAAGCTAGCTCCTGTTGTTCCAAAAAAAGGACTGTAGTCTTTCTTGCTCAAGATTTGTAACAAATTTTAAGGAATTGTTTTGTGCTGGTTTTAGCTGAGACCAGCATCCAGAGGCCAGCGCTAAAGATCTCATAACCCTGTAGATCTTCAAGGCATTTTTCAGCTCTTCCACACTTACTCTGTTTATTGATGCAGATGGATTTTGCTTTATATGTGTGTGTGTATGTGTATTGCTACAAGTTAAAAGAGAAAGATTTAATCTCCATTCTGTTTACAAATCACACAATAAAAGGTTTTAGGCCATGCTGCTAGTTAATGAACTATATCAGTAAGGACAAATATACTTTTCATAATATAAATATAGAATTTATTTTATTCATTCTGGTAGTTAATGGATTATGTATTTTACCTTCATTGGGGATGTCACTTTAGTAGAATGGAGCTCAAAAATAACTTGCAAAGAAACATAATTCTCTTTGAGATACCGTTGATTTTTGAACAACACAGGTTTAAACTATGTGGGTCCATACAAATACACACACACACACACACACACACACACACACACATATTTCAGTAAATACTTCAGCGCAACACAACTCACCATTTGTTGAATCTAGGGGTATAGAACCACAGATATGGATGAACCACAAATATGGAGAGATCATGTATACTGAAGGCTAACTCTCAGTTATACACAGATTTTTTTCACTGTGCAGAAGACTGCTGCAAATAATCCCTGCATTGTTTGAAGTTCAACTGTATTATTTTAAAGCCTAGTTCTTTAAAAATTATTTCGTTTATTTTCAGATTGCTATGCTTAATTAGCTTATATTTATGCATATTTTAATGTGGATATACTGTAAAGTTGGTAAGAAGCTGAAAATATTTAAATTTTTAGTATATATATGTGTGTTATTTGCATGTTTCCTTTGTAAACAATCTTGGAAATATGTTTTTATACCAGAAGAAACATGTGTTCACTTTTAAAAATAAAAATGTATCCCTTACATTTTACATTACCAAAAAAATGTGTTTGCTAATTTTCAAGAACACTGGATAATTCTTATATTTAACTTATATCTTACTTTTAAGAAGCCAAGTAGCAGCATTCCCCAGTATAAGTTTACTTAAATTATGACATGTTTTTAATCTTTTCAATATATTTTCTGTTCCTTTCCCCAAGGTTCTTTTAATAATTGGAGGAGGAGCTTGGAAGTTCTCGGGGCAGGGTATGTTGGTACCTGGTATGGTAAAAACTACAGTGTGGACAGGCATCACAAAAAAATTCACAGGACTGCCTGCCCAGAAGTAAATACTGACTGGCTGATGTCTATATGCTAAAAACAGAACTCATAAAAGTGATGACTCTACATATCCTCTTTATTTTATTCTCTTTGTGAATAAGACAGTCTGTCTTATTCACAGTGATCTCTTTATAAAATGCATAATCCTTTACCACCTGAAATAGATTTGGAATCAATTTGATTTTTTTTCACATAATTAACTAATATACAGTATCTTTTAAAGAAGCAAAAAGAAAAATTCATGGACACCATTTTGAGAAACTAATTTAACTAAATATTTTAAGAAATGCCTTTTGTTGCGATCAGAAATATTGACTTCATACATGTACACAGATCAAAGCTGGGTCTCCCGGATTGCCGGCAGATTCTTTACCATCTGAGCCTCCAGGTAAGCCATAGGCATACACAACAGAATATTACTAAAATCGAGAAACTTTAAAATAATTGCTCTCAGGTTCTTCTCTGAGTTAATAAGTAGATTCCAGTTAAGAGAAACCACTATGTCATTTTCACTTTATTTTCTACTTGCCGATTCCTTTATTTGCTGATTCTATTTCTTATTAAGTATTATCTGTTGTTTAAACTGTAGCTATTTGCAACTCCTTTAAGGTATATAAATTATTTGTGAACTACTATATAAATCTAGCACTCATGTATTATAGGCTTTAGATAACTAAAAATAAATTGTAGGAAACAGTTCATTAATAGGTTAAAGTTCTTTATGTAATGACATTCATGTTTATAAAGAAAAAATAATTGGTAACCATACAGTCTATAAGTTATAAGTTATAAAGCTACAGGAAGTAACTTATAAGTATTTAGATATGTCAGGCACTTTATTAAAAACTTTATGTGTTAACTATTTCTATTATGATTATTAAGGCTATATAACAGATCACACAATGTGGATGAGGTACATTTGCTCAGTATCACATGGCTTTTATTTGGGCTTTCCTCATAGCTCAGTTGGTAAAGAATCTGCCTGCAATACAGAAGACTCGGGTTCAGTTCCTTCGTTGGGAAAATCCCCTGGAGAAGGAAACGGCAACCCACTCCAATATTCATAAAGTTCTTTATGTAATGACATTCATGTTTATAAAGAAAAAATAATTGGTAACCATACAGTCTATAAGTTATAAGTTATAAAGCTACAGGAAGTAACTTATAAGTATTTAGATATGTCAGGCACTTTATTAAAAACTTTATGTGTTAACTATTTCTATTATGATTATTAAGGCTATATAACAGATCACACAATGTGGATGAGGTACATTTGCTCAGTATCACATGGCTTTTATTTGGGCTTTCCTCATAGCTCAGTTGGTAAAGAATCTGCCTGCAATACAGAAGACTCGGGTTCAGTTCCTTCGTTGGGAAAATCCCCTGGAGAAGGAAACGGCAACCCACTCCAATATTCTTGCCTGGGGAATCCCATGGAAAGAGGAGCATGGTGGGCTACAGTCCAGGGGGTAGCAATAGTTGGACATGACTGAATGACTTTCACTTCACATGGCTAGTAACTGTTGAAGTAATATATTCAATCTGAAATGATCTAGAGTATATAATGTTCTAAATCAGTAGATCACATAATTTGTTGTATAGCAAGCTCCAGTGTGGGGTTTAGATGCACTTAGATTTATCTATGCAACATTCTCACACCAAGAAAAAGAAGGATAAAAATATATATATTTAACTTGGTTCCAAGTCATATATGTGACAGGAGAGTTGAAGTCATCTTTGCAGTCTTTCTTCAAAGTGCACCATTCCCTTAATCTACACAATAAAATGATTTACCATTGATAATGCTGTTAAGGAGCATGCTCTCTGTAGTCCAGCCCAGATGTACTTAAATCTATTCATCCACCTCAAATATAAGCCATGTAAATTCTGATCTATTTGTATTTAAGAAGATAATGTTTAGTTTAAATCATTGGCACATATTTTTCTTTTCTTTCAGTTTCAGGTTTTTAAAATTCTTCATTCTTTCTATTTTGCAAATTCCGAGGATTTACTTTAGCTGTGCCATACAAATCACTACATCAGAAATTCAAACTTAGTAAATTTCAATAGACCTATCCTCCATATGTTTTGTGACATTTTGAGTCATCATATCATTTTTGCCTTACATCTTTTCTTAATCATTACTTTATCTCTCACTCTTATTTATCCCTTTTCTCTCTTTGTTTATTCACTTTAGGGATTTTGTTCTGCCCATATATTTTTGTTGTTTTTTAATTTACAAACTGTCCACACTTACCCAATCTAGACCATACATAATTTCCCTTGTGCTGTCTCTGTGCAGGTGGCACAGTAGCAAAGAATTCACCTGCCATGCAAGAGATGCAAGAGACACAGGTTTGATCCTTAAATTGGGACGATCCCCTGGAGAAGGGAATGGCACCCACTCCAATATTCTTGCCTGAAAAATTCCATGGACAGAGGAGCTTGGTGGGCTATGGTCCATGGGGTCACAAAAAATCAGACATGACTGAGCTTGTAATACCATATCTGAACTCAGAAGCTTAGATGCTCAGATTCTACCAAAAGAATGACCTATATTTCAGGCTCTTTCCAATCTTATTATGAAATTTCTCGAGTATACAATGTAATGCAATTTACTTATTGTCACACAGATTAAAAGAATCAGGATTAGGGTTTAAACTAAACTTTGACTATACATCTGCACACAAATACACAGGATATTCAGAACTAATTCACATGAGGTTATAACTGCAAAACACTCACACATGTCAATGGCAGAGAGAAACGGCGTATAGATCTTCTGTCATCTATTAATATTAGAGGTTCTGGTACCAGGATTTAGTCAAAATGTTATTTATGTTAGAAAATATTTTTAAAACTGAGTATTTCATTTATCCTTTGACATCTGGGCTTATTTTACCTTTCTTTTAATTCTTAAAGAAAAGAATTATCCATCACACACATTAGGTATGTATCCATCATGAAAATATCCATCATGAATTTTAATGTGCAGTCTATGTATATAACACACATCTCCTTCAAGATAAAATCCTATCACAATACCATTTTATTTCATGAATCCTATCTTATTGGGATTTGAACTGCTAAAAACTATTATTTTTACAAATAAAAATAAGAAATTTTGTGTTTAAGAATTCTGGTATCAGATATATCAGA
>SJYC01150666.1:0-11775 GCA_006408675.1 Madoqua kirkii
TATAGTTAACTGAATGCCTTGATTAATGAAATCTCAAATAAAAGAGGATTTAACTAAAATAAAAACATAAATTTACTTAAAAATTAATAAAATAATTATTTCCTGAGATACATCTTTAATAAATTTTTCCTACAGCAAGTGGTGGGTGATGATTTCTTGTTTTGTCTTAATCACTTCTAGAACATAAAACTTCATTTCATTTAAAGGAGACTGACTTTTATATTCAACTAGTATGCTGAATAAAACAGGTAGTATGCTGTCTTTTAGGTACCATTCTAACAGCAGTTGTTTCAATATGAATAACAACAACAAATAGCTTCTGCTCTAGAGAAAATTAGTAAAGAAAGATGAACAGTATTTTTAAGTGGAAAAATAAGGTAGTTTCAGCAGGTTTTAGAGTATGCTACTGCTGCTGCTGCTAAGTTGCTTCAGTCGTGTCCGACTCTGTGCGACCCCATAGACGGCAGCCCACCAGGCTCCCCCGTCCCTGGGATTCTCCAGGCAAAAACACTGGAGTGGGTTGCCATTTCCTTCTCTAATGCGTGAAAGTGAAAAGTGAAAGTGAAGTCGCTCATTCGTGTCCGACTCTGTGTGACCCCATGGACTGCAGCCCACCAGGCTCCTCCATCCATGGGATTTTCCAGGCAAGAGTACTATAAGGATATAAAATGGACTATGTTAGGAATAGAGGTGGGCAGGAACAACTTAAATTGGCTAATTATCTCTTTATAGGGGAAGGGTACTGAAATTAACTGAATGCCCAAGTATAGGATGTTGGGATGGTGTTTTATTTTTTATTTAACCTCAAATGACAACCAAAACACAAAATGTACAACCAAGGCACACAAAAAGTATTGTGATGTCCTTAGATATTAAGTGGGCGTTTTCATCTCTTTGTAGATGAAAAATAGGAAATGGACGTGAGTCTGAGTGAACTCCAAGAGATGGTGATGAACAGGGAGGCCTGGCGTGCTGCGATTCATGGGGTCGCAAAGAGTCGGACACGACTGAGTGATTGAACTGACTGAACTGAAGACAATAATTTTTTATATACTGCTTGGATGGATAGAATAATTGGAATGAAAAGAAATTTATACACTGATTTCTGCCTTGTTACTGATTCTTTGATACTTCTGGCATTCCATTGTTGACAGGCATGAGGAAAATGATACAAGAGTAAAATTTATGTTCTCTTTTCTAACCCCAAAGATCCCCAGTGAACCAACATTCAAGATCTAGTCCTATAAGCAGTGAAAAGGCTTGTCTCTAACTCAAGCAGACAAGTGCTCTCTGGCATCTCCACAAACATAGGAAGGCTGCTATGTGAGACAGCTTGATGAACAGAGCGGTAAAGCATCATGGCTTCTCCACGGAAGAACCTGTAACCATGTGGTTGGTCGGCAGGACAAGGATGCTGCGATGTACCAACCTGACAGCAACAGACAGATTTAGTGTAAAGCCCAAACTCAGGTTCATAGACTTACATTCCTGACATTGTGAAAGAATGACATGCTTCCATTATGCAATGATTTTGGTGTCAAATACATTGAGTTCTGTGAACCTACTTGGGTATAAATCCAGTCTGCAAGCTTCACATTCCCTTTATTGCTCAGATTGATTTCTGGCTCAGATTTATTCACAGGACTTTTCATAAAAGGCTTATAGATATCTAGAATGCAGTGCACATTTTATAAAGGGCACCAGCATACTTCATTTTATATGTGTCATACTGGAAACTCACAATGGTTAAGTAATTTACAAAGGTTATATAGGTAGCAAAAATTTCGCCCAGTTTTAACATGGATGGATGTTAACACTAATTTTTTTCTAATATATCACACTAGAATAACTTGTGTCTTTGAAACTGGGACACCTAATAAAGCAACATTGTTGGAGGTAAAGTAGACTCGAGGGTCTATGAGAGAGAGACTATGTCTACATTATCCCCAGCATCCAAAGGCATAAAGCAGGCATCCACAATATAGTGCCTGAAAAGACGCTCCCTGGTGGTCTAGTGTTTAGGATTCAGTGCTCTCTCACGATATAGTGCATGAATAAATGTACAAACATCTATACTGCAATTAAAAAAAAATAGTTAACAAGGTTTTAAATCTCTTTGTGGGTTAACTATAGAACTCATGTACCTTCCATTGTTTTTGTTTTTCACAGTTTTAATTCACACAAAATTAAATATCACAAGTTAATGGACAGAACTGAGACACTTCTTACTATTTAATTCTACGTTTGCTGTCTTGCCTATACAATCCCATTGGTCCCAAATTCCAGACACAGGTGGCATTTCCTGCTGATATATAATAAGCAGTGATAACAATGCATCAGTTGTTAGAAAATTGTATCAGACATACGCTAGAACCACTTAACAACTGAAATGCTGAAGGGGCAGCCATAGAGGTAAATGATAAACAGGACTGACACCACAAAAAAGTGGATGCATCCCCACATCCCACACCACCAAGGATCTCCAAAGCATCCAGGCAGGAGCTTAATGGGGCTCAGTTCACATTTACAATTAAGAACAACTGTTTTCAGTTGTTCATCATGCTAACGAGCCTTAGCATAATGATTAGTTAGGCACAGTAAACACAGAATATAAAACTGGGTTAGGAAGGAAGACATTGAAAGGAGTATGTTCTATTCCAAGCAACAAGAACATTCACCTGTCTGGAGTGAATACTAAATGTGTGTACCTAAAATATTAGAAACACTGATACAGTTTAAGACAATTTTCTTGGACTTATGTGCTACTCAATCTTTATTTTTGTCAATCTTTGAATATACATAAACTAGGGGAAATCTCATAAGTGAAAAGATTTAAAAGCAATTAACCAGTCACAAATTCTGAAGATAATTTTTGATAGCAATTGCTGTTTCCTCTTTTTTCCCCACACACACATCTTAGAAAACTAACAAATATTTCAAACTAAAAACACAATTTTTTAAGTCTTTGCAGGTATCACACATTGCTACTCTACCCCTACAACTACTACTAATACTAGTGACTATAAGAGTAATATTTAGTTCAATGCCAACCATGTTACATTATCAGTTAGTCCTTATATAATTCTGTAAAATATATATTATTATTCCTCATTACACATATGAGGATACTGAGTTTCTAGAGTTTAAGCAACTTTCTAGTAACTTGGCTGAGCTAGAATCTAAAGCCTTTTCTAATGGCAAAGGACTCACTCCAGTCCCTATGCTTCAGCTTTGCACACTCTTGGTGATGAAATTGGAGAAGGCAATGGCACCCCACTCCAGTACTCTTGCCTGGAAAATCCCATGGATGGAGGAGCCTGGTGGGCTGCAGTCCATGGGGTCGCTAAGAGTCAGACATGACAGCGACTTCACTTTCACTTTTCACTTTCATGCATTGGAGAAGGAAATGGCAACCCACTCCAGTGTTCTTGCCTGGAGAATCCCAGGGACAGAGAAGCTTGGTGGGCTGCCATCTCTGGGGTTGCACAGAGTCGGACATGACTGAAGCGACTTAGCAGCAGCAGCAGCAGCTGATGGAATATAAACAATTTCTTTGTGGAGGCTTTTGAAAATGGCATAGTTCCATAACTCATAACTAGTTTTATTTCTCAGAAACTTAAATTATTTTCAGACTATTGTTGCTGTATATCACAACTTTAAGGTATGGGAACAGCAGTAGTGAAATAGGAAAATATACAGATTAAAGGCAACTGCAGCAACCAAAGCCTCTGAGCCAAAGAACTTTGTCTACTCTCATGTATACTTTTTGTTTTTCCTATATACTCCACACCCAGCAAGTTGTGTAGGTTTTCGTTACAAAATATAACAGATCCAATGGAAGCTCACCCCTCTTCCCTTATATCCCTAGTAAAGCTGACACCATCCTTCGCTGAACTATTACAAAGGCATCTCAGTTTGGCTCTCTTTTTGCCACTTATCCATTCTCCAACCTCATCCTAAGGATCTCACCTACACAGAAGTCATGATATTTTTTTTCAAACATAATGATCATTTCACCCCCTAGACAAAATCACCAATGGTTTCTCATCACAATTTGCCTTTTCTATTCAATTTTTAACAACCTTAAATTTATATGGAATGACCAACAAAACGTTATAAAGTGCTCAATACTAAGATAATATTTTCCTAAACTATTTTGGAATAAGTTGCCAACCTCATGCCTGCTCTATTACACCTGACAGTGTGCATTTTCCACACAGAAAAGGGCCTTGTAACGCAAGTACAATCGTCAATTTCAGGAACTTAACTGACCTTGACATTACTACAATCTAATCCACAGACCTCATTCAAGTGTCACCAATTGTCTAAATCGTGTATTTTATAGCGCACAGATTCAGGTCAGGAAAATGAATTGCGTTTGTCATGTCTCATATCTCCTTCAGTTTACTGTAGTTTCTCAATTTTTTCTTGACTTTCATGTCCTCAACACTCTTGAACACTGAAGTTATTTGGCAAATGTCCCTTTATTGGGGGATGAATTATTCTCTTTATTTTCATAGTATGCTTATTTGGGAGGGATAATATAGAAGTGTGGAAAAGGCAATGGCACTCAACTCCAGAACTCTAGCTTAGGAAACCCATGGATGGAGGGAGCCTGGTGGGCTGCAGTCCATGGAGTCACTAAGAGTCGGACACGACTGAGCAACTTCACTTTTCACTCTCATGCACTGGAGAAGGAAATAGCAACCCACTCCAGTGTTCTGGCGTGGAGAATCCCAGGGATAGGGGAGCCTGGTGGGCTGCCACTTATGGGGTCACACAGAGTCAGACTAACTGAAGCAACTTAGCAGCAGCAGTATAGAAGTGACAACGTGTGACTACTATTTCCTATCCAATACCATACAATTTCGATTTGTCCCATTATCAATGATGTCACTTTGATTATTTTATTAACTTCAAGGAAATTTATTCTTTTTTCAGTCATTAAGGATTTTATGGGAAGATACTTTGAAGCTATTTAAATGTGTCATCTCTCATCAGATTTTGATTTATCCCTTTTATATATAGCTATATGAGTTCACAACTTTCTATTTATACAATGAGCTATAGGGTATAAATATCATTTACTTGGTACTTAATTGCAACATAGTTGGCCAATAGCAGCCCTTTCAAGGATGCTTCTGTGTCATTTTGAAATGTCATCATTATTTGACCATTTCTTTGCTTTCTGGCACAATACATTATTTTGGATTTATCTTGTATTTTCTCTAAGTTCTAGAACCAACCATTTCTCCAATGAGTCCTAGTTTCTTCTGGTGGATAATGATATTTAGAAGCTAATATCTGGGTGCTAGCTATGATCACTGGTATTGAGGTACTGTTGCTCACAGGTATTCTCAGTGGACAGAAATAGAAAATATATGTATACAGATATTTTTATGGACACACACAAATACATACATATATAGCATATCTACCTACTACATATACACACATAGAAGCATGCATCATACCTATATCTCTAATTCTAGTAAACAGAAATCTGATTCTAATTATCCTTAATATTTCTACTTATTTTATCAAGTCCCGCAGTTTTAACAACTCTGCCTTCACCCTCAGTACCACTTTTAGGCTCTGGCATCCCTTACTGTGCTGTTGGTCCATATGGAAACTCCCTTCATTACTTTGGATTCCTCTTCACATTATCAGTCCCTCAGCCTAAACATGTGGGACTCGAATGCCCCATGTTATTCAGTAATCCTATGAGGACATTCTCTTGACCTGTGCTCATCTACCTGTGCCTACCTCACTGTGTCCCACCTAATGGTTTTAGGACTAAAATGTTCAAGAACCAAAAAAGAGGATGAAAAGGAGCTTCCAACAGTGACTTGAATAAAGAACAATACTTACTTGGACCTACAAAGTCCTCCATATCCCAAACAATATGTAACTTCCAACATTGTCTCTTATCTTTCTTCTCACTCTAACTTCAAAGCACTTGTTCTTTGAACACAGCAAGGAGAATTTTGCCTCAGACTTTTGCACCTGTTATTTTCTGTACCTAGGACACATTACCCAAGATTCCTTTCAGTTTCAATCTGACTCCACCCACACTCACATTCCATTAGCCTAACTTGATTTATTTGAATTATACTTTTCACTTTCTTATATTTATTAAATATATATTATACATTATTAATTTACTTATCATCTGTTTCATTGAACTGAAATGTAAGCTCTAAAAGGCCAAGGATTTTGTTTGCTTCATTCAGTGTTTGTTTTCTCAGTATCTAAAAGAGCTTTGGTTCAAAATCTGCTCTTCTTCAATACATTATTTAAATAAATACGTGATAGATGGGAACTCAGTCCTTGGCTCTGTCCTTTGCATCTTTGAACCCTGTCTTGTGCCTATGTTTATCCATTTCATTTTTCTTTTTTTGGCTCATTTTTCTATTAATTTATAACAGCCAGTTCTTTGTCCTGCCTTTACATCTATATCTGCTCAGGACTACTTGGCTGACCTGAGTTACTAGACTTCAGATTCCAGAAATACCTACATGGTCTATCCTTGGACAGCCTAACCTCATTTTCATCCTCACGGAGTTAATGAGCTCAACTATTGTATTTGTCCTAGAACAAACAGATAATGCCAGAACATTTCCATGTGTGTCTTCATTCATTTTCTTTCTAATATCCTTTTTTTATTCCATTCTTTTGTCTAGGAACTTGCCATTTCATTTCAACATTATACTTAAGTATTTGTCAAAAATAGAAAGATTGAAATATGTCAAAAATCATAGTATACTTAGGCTAAGCATGACATTTTTCTCCTCTCATATCGTCACTTCAGCATCAAATTAAAGCCCAAACAATGAGTTAGCGTTTACTAAACTCTAATTACAACTGCTATGAGGAAATGCTCTTGATTCAATTCTGATGTCTCTCTCTACAGGAGCACACTATTCCCAAGTAGTATTTGTGGTAAAGAATCTACCTGTCAATGCAGGAGACTCAAGAGACACAGGTTCAATCTCTGGGTCAGGATAATCTCTTGGAGGAGGGAATGGCAACCTGCTCCAGTATTCTTGCCTGGAGAATCCCATGGACAGAGGATCCTGGTGGGCTACAGTCCATGGGATTGCAGAGTCGGACATGACTTAGCCACTAAACAACAACAACAACAAAACATCAGTGTAGCTCCTGGCCTCCTTTCTCCCTTTGTTCTTTCCTCCCAAGAGACCATGACTGCATGGGTGCTATATGGGTACTATATTTGGGAAAAGTAAACAAGTTATGTTTGGCTCAGCTCTTTGCTTCTTATGGGAATCTGTTGATAATCCTGGAGAAGGAAGGTTTTCCATGACAAAGATTTTCCAGCTCTTAGATGAATATGTTTGCCTAATTATAAGGGTCAATGTTAAGAAACCTATTCCTACTAACTAATAAAGATGATATTCTGGCCTTTTTACATTACTACTTCATATATTTCATATCATTTAGACCCAAAGGTGTGAACTTGGTACTGATAGTCTTTATAAAATTCATCTTGTCCTACTAGAATTTCCTCCATTCAGCTTCTTAGAGTACCAGCGAATTTCCCCCCATTCTGCCTCTTAGAATACCAGTTAGGCGATATGGTAAGAGTGTAAAATTATTTAGCTTAGAAGATTTCTACTATACAGACAACTTAGTCATTTCTTGGTGTATGTTTTTTATTTTAGTGTGTGTGTCTGACTGCAACTATATTATTTTTGCCAGATATTACTGACATACTAGTTTGCGTTTTGAGTTCCTTGTTTTGAAACAAGGGATCAGTCAAAGACAGAGGCATTTTTCTTTCCTCAGTGCCACAAAGTTGGCTAGGTGTTGGTTTCATGAGCATGGAAGCCCTTGCTTCAAAGTGTTATTAATGCTTTTTTTTCTTTTAACTTTAAAGATAAATGTTATTAGGTACAGCTGGTGAGTGACAAGGAGCTGATACCATAGAAGAAGGCTTACATGTCCAGTCTTGAGAAGGAGAAAGGAAATTTTGCTACTACCAGGAAGAGGATGAGGGTGGAGAAATTTTATCACATGGCATACATTTTTCCCCTCTTCATCTTGAAAATAGGATCAGGGAGGCATGCAATGGGGTATTTTGAAGGTTAATCACTATGTTCACACTTGACCTGCCATTTATGAGTCTACCCAGGCAACAGTGCTCAAAAGAAGATGGAGGACAAAATTTCACAGCAGTATAGCAACCAGATGAAGTATTGAGTTGGCCAGAAAGTTCCTTCTAGTTTTTCTATAAGACATTTCAGAAAAACCCATATGAACATTTAGCCAATCCAATATTTAAACCATAGGCTGCTGGAACCAAAATACTCTCTCATTTTATGAGTATCATGCAAATTCCTTGAATATTTAAATAATCTCCAGGATTGGACAGAACTACACAAAAATAACTAAGATGGAACTGCTTACTATACATTTTTACAAAATAGCTGATATCGAATTTGACCTAAAACAAATAAAGTGCAATAGCATTTCTTTCACCAAAATGTTGTACAGCAAATTCACACCATTACTTTAACTTCTTTTGCTTTTTGTTCATAGTTCCTTTTCTCTTATTTTGAGGTTAAATTTAAATATGATGAAGTACATAAGCATTTATAATCCATATTGCTATCACAGAATATTAGATAATAGAAAATTAATATCATCTCATGTTTATTCCCCAGAGGTCACTAGTGTTCTAATTTTTTTTTTTTGGTCACAAAAGATTGATTCTACTTGTTCTAGAATATAATGTAAATGAAATAATATAGCATGAAATCTCTTACATAAAGCTTCTCTCACTCAGAATGAAAGTGGGAGTGAAGTTGCTCAGTCGTGTCCAGCTCTTTGCAACCCTATGGAACTGCCAGGCTCCTCCATCCTTGGGGTTTTCCAGGCAAGAATACTGGAGTGAGTTGACATATTCTTCACCAGGGGATCTTCCTGACCCAGGGATTGAGTTCAGGTCTCCCACACTGCAGGCAAACTCTTTACCCTCCGGTCACCAGAGAATCCCACTTAGAATATTGTTTTGTAATTCATCCATATGGCTTCATGGATCAAAGTTTCATTATTTTGTATTATTTGGTAGTATTGCATGTGAATATGCTATCATTAGCTTTGCATTCTCTCACTGATGGACACTTAGTTGGCTTCCAGATTTTAGTGATTATAAATAAACAATGTAAACATTCTGACACATATTTATTTGGAAATATAAGCTTAAAAAAAATAGAAGTAAATACCTAAAATCAGGTTTGATTAGTCATCAGGAAGATGTATTATAGTGAGTATAAGCCCTGACATTTGGGTTTTCTCTTTTTGTGATGCAAATGAATGACAAGCTTTGATTGCTCCCTTCAATACTGGCTATCTCTGATAAACACATTGCCAGCCACAGGGCTGAATCCCAGGCTGCCTCTCGCAACTAAGGCTTCTTTGTTTTCAAAAAACCGTTTGGGCCACCTTTTTTTCCCCTCTTTCCAGGTTTTACATTTCTGCTCTTATGTTTTAAATTCATCAATAATGATTGAGCCCTCAAAACCCTAGGTCCCACCATCAAGCCCAATAAAGGCAAAACCCCAGACCTGTGTTCTGTCTTCACTCACTCTACATGTGACCTTGCTGTGCACCCCAGGAGAGCCGTAAGCTTTCTAGGACTTGTAAGTAATAAACCATTTTACCCACAAAGTTTCTTAATGCTTACTTGCAGTCATAATAAGAATCACAAAGGCAGGTCCATCCACAACATTGTTTATCAATATGCTAAAACCAGCACAAAACATTTATGTTTTATGTAATAAGAAAACATTTTTCCAAAGAGGCTCCACCATTCCACACTCCACCAACAATGTATGAAACTTCTGGTTCTGGTGGATCTATATCTCAATAACCACATTGGTATTATCAGTCTTTTTACTTGTAGCCATTGCGGTGAGTACTTTCAGTACTTTTAAAATTTGAATTTAATAAAAGCTAAATTAAAATAATCAAAAATTTATAATAAAGGCTAATCAGTTTCTTGAAGGAAAGGAATATGTCTGTCTTACTTACCCCTTACACTAGTGTTTAGAGAATCCCTTGATGGAATAAATGTACCATTAACATTTGTTGAGCAAAGCAATTATCTGAACTATTTGAAATGTTCTTTCATGTCTCTGCACTAAATTTGCTGACCTAAATTGACTGACACTGTCCTTTACTTCTAGCCTCTAAGTATTTATCACCAAATAACAGTGTCAGTTAAAATTCACATCACTCATTCCCCAAAATATCAGTTTTTGCTTATTGCAGTCCCTCTGCAATTTGTCCCTTCAACCATATTTGAACTGTCAAAATCTCACTTGTCCCTAACTACTAGAGTCAACACAGTCTCAACTACTGCCATCCCACTACATGTCTATTTATATTTTTAATATTCATGCCTCCATGGTTTTAAACATTTCCTTTATATAGAATGTACTTGCCCTTAACCATCTTGTATCTGTCATGCCAAGAATCCATCCATATATATATATATTTTTTTTTTCTGGATAGAGAGAAGCAAAGGAAGGATTTATCACATCTGCAAATCTAGCTGTTTAAAACTGAGAGGCAAGTATAAAAATGTCTGAGAGAAGGCACAAACCACAAAAGGCACATGAAATAAAAAATGACTCAACAATTTCCCAAGGTATATGTGGGGAAAACTAGAGGCCCTTTAGATGTCCACTACAAAACATCATGTGAAATGTTAGGGTGGATAAAGTTCAAGCTGGAATCAAGATTGCTGAGAAAAATATCAACAACCTCAGATATGGAGATGATACCACCCTAATGGCAGAAAATGATGAGAAATCAAAGAGCATCTTGATGAAGGTAAAAGAAGGGAAAGAAAAAGTTGGCTTAAAAGTCAACATTCTAAAAACTAAGGGCATGGCATCTGGTCCCATCACTTCATGGCAAATAGATGGGGGGAAAATGGAAATAGGACAGGTTTTATTTTATTGGGCTCTAAAATCACTGCAGATGGTGACTGTAGCCATGAAATTAAAAGATGCTTGCTCCTTGGAAGAAAAGCTATGAAAACATATTAATACACAGAGAGCATATTAAAAAGCAGACATATCACATTGCCACAAAGGTCCATGTAGTCAAAGCTATGGTTCTTCCAGTAGTCATATATGGATTTGAGAGTTGAACCAAAAAATGGCTGAGTACCAAAGAACTGATGCTTTCAAACTGTGGTGCTGGAGAAGACTCTTGATAGTCCCTTGAACACCAAGGAGATCAAACCAGTTAATCCTAAAGGAAATCAACCCTGGATATTCATTGGAAGGACTAATGCTAAAGATGAAGCTCTAGTACTTTGACCACCTGATGAAAAGAGCCAACTCGTTGGAAAAGACTGATATTGGGAAAGATTGAGGGCAGGAGAAAGGGATGACAGAGGATGAGATGGCTGGATGGTATTACTGACTCAATGGACATGAATTTGTCAAACTGTGGGAGATAGTTTAGGACAGGGAAACATGGCATGCTGGTGTTCAGGGAGTTGCAAAGAGTCAGATAGGACTGTGCAACTAAACAACAACAACCAAACAGTACAGAGTCAGGGTATCTGTTTTTGCATTGCTACGTTTCTTTCTGCCTGCAACTGGGGGAGACCTGGGTTCGATTCTTGGGTTAGGAAGATCCCCTGGATAAGGGAAAGGCTACTCACTCCAATATTCTGGCCTGGAGAATTCCATAGACTGAATAGTCCATGGGGTTGCAAACAGACTGAGTGACTTGCAC
>SJYC01150667.1:0-10310 GCA_006408675.1 Madoqua kirkii
GTTTACACTGTACCTTGTACAATCCTTTATTTCTGTTAGGTATGTAGACTAGGGAAAAGGAGTCCAAAATGGCAGTGGCTAAAAGACAAGGAAGGGAAAAGCTCGCAAAAATAGAACAAAAGAAGGTCCAAGGACCAGAGTGAAGACTTCAGGGAGAACAAATAGCACTCCTGCTGCTGCTGCTGCTGCTAAGCCGCTTCAGTCGTGTCCGACTCTGTGCGACCCCATAGACGGCAGCCCACCAGGCTCCCCCATCCCTGGGATTCTCCAGGCAAGAACACTGGAGTGGGTTGCCATTTCCTTCTCCAATGCATGAAAGGGAAAAGTGAAAGTGAACTCACTCAGTCGTGTCCGACTCTTTGCGACCCCATGGACTGCAGCCCACCAGGCTCCCTCCACCCATCGGATTTTCCAGGCAAGAGTACTGGAGTGGGCTGCCATTGCCTTCTCCAACAGTACTCCTGGCTAAGCCCAATTTGCATAGGGCAGGCTCAGGTGGAG
Organism: Madoqua kirkii; assembly: GCA_006408675.1. Classification (NCBI taxonomy): domain Eukaryota; kingdom Metazoa; phylum Chordata; class Mammalia; order Artiodactyla; family Bovidae; genus Madoqua; species Madoqua kirkii. The sequence goes on from SJYC01150667.1 coordinate 502, forward strand.
GAAAAAAACATAAAAGGAGGAGAGAAAGCGCTTTCTCTCTCTCTTTCCTGTGTGTGTGTGTGTGTGTGTGTGTGTGTGCACGCTCTTTCTCTCTCTCTCTCCCTCTCTCTCCCTCTCCCCCTCCCCCATGCACTCCTCCACTCTCTTCTTTTCAAGTCTTTGGGTTGGCATGCCCTCACACTTCAAGGATGGATTCTCCTGCTATCTTCTAAATAACATAGAGCTGTAACACTGATTTGCCTAAGAACTATAACACAGTTTGTCCAAAACCTGAGAGCTGTGACGCGCTGAGAGCTTTAATGTCCCTCACTCCAAATCTTTGTTGTGACGAGTAAAGAACCAAGGAACATACACTTGCATGACATTTCTAAAGTCTCCTTCTTGAGGACAGAGACAATTCTTAGGCTTTGCATTATAAAGGACAAATCACTAGATTGATTGTCTCACATTATAAATTTAAGCAATAATAAACTCTTCTTAACAACCATATTATTCCCTATTCAAATATTTAGTTATTAAATAATAGTTATAAAAATTATATCCTGTCAATAATTTGACAATTAGAGGCACTAACCATACTTTAAATTATTATAAAATAAAAATTTTCTACATTCTTTCTATCAAATGCTATTATTCAAAATTTTACTTTTACAATTAAACAGTAATTTTTTAGCAACTAATGTCTGAGGAAGCCCTACAAACAGCTGTGAAAAGAAGAGAAGTGAAAAGCAAAGGAGAAAAGGAAAGATATATCCATTTGAAAGCCAAGTTCCAAAGAATAACAAGGAGAGATAAGAAAGCCTTCCTCAGTGATCAGTGAAAAGAAATAGAGGAAAACAATAGAATGGGCAAGACTAGAGATCTCTTCAAGAAAATTAGAGATATCAAGGGAAAATTTCATGGAAAGATGGGCTCAATAAAGGACAGAAACAGTATGAACCTAACAGAAGCAGAAGATATTAAGAAGAGATGGCAAGAATACACAGAAGAACTATACAAAAAAGATCTTCATGACCAAGATAATCACAATGGTGTGATCACTCACCTAGAGCCAGACATCCTGGAATGTGAAGTCAAGTGGACCTTAGGAAGCATCACTACAAAGAAAGCTAATAGAAGTGGTGGAATTGCAATTGAGCTATTTCAAATCCTAAAGATGATGCTGTAAAACTGCTGCACACAATATGCCAGCAAATTTGGAAAATCCGGCAGTGGTCACAGGAATAGAAAAGGTCAGTTTTCATTCCAGTCCCAAAGAAAGGCAATGGTAAAGAATGCTCAAACTACCACACAATTGCATTCATCTCACACACTAGTATAGTAATGCTCAAAATTCTCCAAGCCAGGCAACTCATTTATAAAGACCCTGATGCTGGGAAAGGTTGAAGGTGGGAGGAGAAGGAGATGGCAGAGGATGAGAGGCTTGGAGGGCATCACCGACTTAATGCACGTGAGTTTGCATAAACTCCAGGATTTGGTAATGGACAGGGAGTCCTGGCATGCTGCAGTCCATGGGGCCGCAAAGATTCGGACATGTCTGAGTAACTGAAATGAACTGAAGAATTGTGCAGGAGGGAGGGGACATGTATACCTGTGGCTGATTCATGTTGATATTTGGCAGAAAGCAAAAAACTCTGTAAAGAAATTCAGTCCATGGGGCCGCAAAGATTCGGACATGTCTGAGTAACTGAAATGAACTGAAGAATTGTGCAGGAGGGAGGGGACATGTATACCTGTGGCTGATTCATGTTGATATTTGGCAGAAAGCAAAAAACTCTGTAAAGAAATTATCCTTCGATTAAAACAACAACAACAACAACTGTGAAGACAAATAACTACTAGGAATGTAATTCGGAGAAGGCAATGGCACCCCACTCCAGTACTCTTGCCTGGAAAATCCCATGGATGGAGGAGCCAGGTAGGCTGCAGTCCATGGGGTTGCGAAGAGTCGACACGACTGAGCGACTTCACTTTCACTTTTCCCTTTCATGCATTGGAGAAGGAAATGGCAACCCACTCCAGTGTTCTTGCCTGGAGAATCCCGGGGATGGGGGAGCCTGGTGGGCTGCCATCTATGGGGTCGCACAGAGTCGGACACGACTGAAGTGACTTAGCAGTAGCAGGAATGTAATTACAACATAAGGACTATAGTTAACATTGCTGCCCTCAGTCTTCCAGCATCAGGGTCTTTTCCAATGCGTCAACTCTTGGCATGAGATGGCCAAAATATCAGAATTTCAGCTTCAACATCAGTCTTTCCAATGAAAAGCCAGGACTGATCTCCTTTAGGATGGACTGGTTGGATTTCCTTGCAGTCTAAGGGACTCCCAAGGGTCTCTCTAACACCATAGTACAAAAACATCAGTTCTGCACTCAGCTTTCTTTATAGTCCAACTCTCAGATCCATTCATGACCAGTGGAAAAACCAAAGTCTTGACTAGATGGACCTTAGTTGACAAGGTAATGTCTCTGCTTTTTAATATGCTATCTAGGTTGGTCATAACTTTCATTCCAAGGAGTAAGCATCTTTTAATTTTGTGGCTGCAATCACCATCTGCAGTGATTTTGGAGCCCAGAAAAACAAAGTCAGCCACTGTTTCCACTGTTTCCCCATCTATTTGCCATGAAGCATTGGGACCAGAATCCATGATCTTAGTTTTCTGACTGTTGAGTTTTAAGCCAACTTTTTCACTCTCCTTTCACTTTCATCAAGAGACTCTTTAGTTTTCTTCACTTTCTTCCATAAGGGTGGTATCATCTGCCTATCTGAGGTTATTGATATTTCTCCTGGCAATCTTGATTCCAGCTTGTGCTTCACCCAGCCCAGCGTTTTTCATGGTATACTCTCCATAAAAGTTAAATAGGTAGGGTGACAGTATATAGCCTTGATGTACTCCTTTTCCTATTTGGAACCAGTCTGTTGTTCCATTTCCAGTTCTAACTGTTGCTTATTGACTTGCATATAGATTTCCCAAGAGGTAGGTCAGGTGGTCTGGTATTCCCATATCTTTCAGAATTTTTCTACAGCTTATTGTGATACATAGTCAAAGGCTTTGGCATAGTCAATAAAGCAGAAATAGATGTTTTTCTGGAACTCTCTTGCTTTTTCGATGATCCAGCAGATGTTGCTAATTTGATCTCCGGTTCCTCTGCCTTTTCTAAAACCAGCTTGAACATCTGGAATTTCATGGTTCACATATTGCTGAAGCCTGGCTTGGAGAATTTTGAGCATTACTTTCCTAGTGTGTGAAATGAATGCAATTGTGTGGTAGTTTTAGCATTTGGGGCATTGCTTTTCTTCAATATGATAACCAGAGGGCAATTTGATTATCTTCACCACCAACACCAACAAAAAAATACTCCATCTATTGAGATCCCTTGGGAAGGAAATAGTAAAATTTCTGCAAAATAGCACTTGCAACCATATTCAAGAATACTGATCTTCACATATATGTAACTAATCAATACACTATGAACATCAGAAATTCACAGGTAATGACATCTATAATTCTGTATTATTATTAATCAGGAGTTTACAATGGTAGTTCAATTAATAGGAAAAACTGATATATTTTATCCAGTATAAAAAATATTTCAAAGCATATGTGATACTGCAAGATTTGCCTCCTGAGTGCAATGCATGAATTTAAATTTGAGTCTAGGACTTGCATAAACCTTCACATTGATAATGGCAGCTTGTATTTCCATGTGCAACCGGTATTTCCTTTAATTTATCTCTCTCATCCACATCTGAAATAGCTATAAGTTTTGTGACTGATTCCTGCATCCTACATATGTCAGTGTGGTAACAGGAATCATTCATTCATTTATTCATAGAGGCTGAGTTTATAGTTTATTTCTACATATAAAAGGGAAGATCCATTCTCACTTTGCTTTGATTGAGATGTAGGCTTGAGCCAAACTGCCACATCACTGTCAAATAGTGATTTGATTAGCAGCCCTTAGAAAAATACATAAATGTAATTTTTACAATATGTGGCATGTCCAAACAGAAACAGTTATTTGGACAGCAGCATTACATACGAGAATGCTGAAAAGTAGGTCTGTTGTAGATATTCTTTAAAAACTGGTCCACTTAGAGTATTTAACACATTGTCAGATGCATAGAAAACTTCTAGTAAATGTTTATAAATTATTCTTATTAATACTTTTCTTCTCCATTTGGAAAACTGGATACTTTTAAAAGTCTGAACTTTTAAAAACTAGATCTTACAATTATCACAATAGTAGTTGGTTGATAACTAATACAATCATATTGACTATACTTTAACTTACTCATTTATTAATAATTCATTAACAATTAGATATAATCAAATATATCTGTATGAATAAAACTATGTAACTATAATATAAATCTATCATTAAATTGAATTTAATATTCTACACATATACTACTTTTTCATTGTCATTTGATTTTGTGAAATGTTCATTCCTTGCCTGTATTACAAATTGATAGAAATCATTCACTTTACTTGTTTCATGGCAGGCTACTAAAAATGTTTATGAAAGATTATATGCTGATTGAAAAATAAAAATCTTAACTTTCAAATAATTGATTATTAAGCATTAAAATATAGTTTCAGCAAGATGTTTAAGATATCACTCTAGCTTTTAATGCTTCTACTTATTGAATTACAAGTTCATGAGAAAGCTAAAAGGTCCAAAGTAGGGGCTGCCTCCAAGTCTGTGTTCACATATTCTTGCCACCTAGATTTAGGGAACATTTACAGATGAACATGGCTTTGGATAGAAAGGGAGATGCTTCTGGATTGTATTCTCCTTGAAGACGTACACAAATCACATATTATTCTTTTATTGTCCCATGTTTGTCACAGCAATGTGCACTTACTAAAAAGCATTGTACTATTTGATTAATTTATTTATCATTTATAAGTGACTCACACTAAATGCGATGTTTTTGCTGTTTTACTGATCCACTTTTACTCCCTATGGACATTTTCCATGTGTTTTATTAGCTTCATAGAAATACATCACCCCAATAATCTTTCAAAAAAACTTGCAGAAATAGACAATTTAAATGCTCAGTGATATGGAATTTCCTTAGTTAAATATAATAAAAGTTTACAATATAGGTTCTTTTGCAAATTTAAAATTACCAAGAAAAAACACAAAACATAAAGAATGACAGTAGAAATTAAATAAAACAACAAAGAGATTAATCATACCTATTGTAAACATTTCAAAAACATATACTTGAGGAGGAAAAGATATGCATGGACCCAATTATTTAATGAACTCTGCCATTAGAAGCAATGATGTGCTTTTTGCTGGAATGTAAAATCTTTGTTTACTACTATTGAATCAATTTAGAATAACAACACAGATTTTTAAATATTTCTTCAATTAATTTTAAAATGCAGAAAACAATTCAATGATTCAGAAACGGTACTTTGCTACATCAGCTAATAAAGACCTTTTTGCTTAAATTCCCAAAGTTCCTTTAGACTAAAACTTCCTCTGAACTGACACATCTTTTAAAGTATATTCATTTAAATCTGTTCCTCATTATTGTCAGATCTAACTTTTCTTCAAAAACTTTTTGTTCCCCAATTTCTTCAAGATTTATTCTGAAAAATATTGATATTCCTTTTAGTACCATATTTATCCTGTGACATCTGACACTCCCACCTTCATGTTCCATCCCCTGTGGCTCATGCACTTTTTGTTTATGTAATGTACATGAGTGTATAGATTCTACTCTCTCTACTAGTACTCTTCTAAGGTTCTAAAAAATAGTCTTCTCCCTTGTTTTCATTAAATCATGAGAATTTTGAAACATTATTTTCCAAAGGCCTTCCTCATTAAAAACAAAAAAGCCTTCTTGTTAGAGTCAATAATTTTATTCTCTATGTTTTGTAACATTGTTGAAATAACTGTTTAATCTCTCATTTGTACTCAAATTAACACTATAAATTTCCTCTCATACTGAAATAGCAAAATATGATTTTATAGTCCCTGAGACACTCTGTAGGTGGCATTGGGTTATACCATATTGTTGCATCTATATGAGAATCTATTTTTAAAATTATAGTCCTGGGGTGGCATCTCTAATGAAAAATTCTGGAAAGCTCTTTTTCTTTCTTCTATCTGCCCTTTAAAAAAGAAAACTAATAAAAAAATACTATAAAGTATAAAGATAAGATATGTACAATTATTAGTCATTTGGAATTTATGAGCTAATACTTTATAAGTTAATTTTCAACTATGGTTAATCTCAACAGCTTAAAGTAATGGCTTTCAGAGATTTAAAAAAAGATGAAATTTTAACATAAGGTTTACCTTAACCTTCATGGATTCCTAGCTCTTTTTCTTAACATCTATTTCATTCAATATAATTCATTTGGTATAACTATTGTCCACGTTTTATGGATACTGTGCTGGGGAAAATAACGGTGATAAGAAGATACAGTATTTCCTCTCACTAATTTTACAAGCCAAGGGATAAGACACATAGAGAAGGAATTGTTATTTTTAAAAATGTGAATGTCAAAATTAGGGAAATATGGGGTACTCTGTGGAAAAATTGTGAGACCAAGCCCCATGTAAGAGGTTAGAGTAGCAACGTCCAATGGAAGCATAATGTAAAGCACACAGATAATTTAAAATTTTCTGGTAACCACAATTAAAAAAAATAAAAAAAAGAATGCATACTAGGATTAACCATTGATATCTTGTTCCATGTAACAGTTAAATGATCTTCCCCAAACTACAATAAAGTTATGTTTAACAGAAAAATATACTGCATTATTTCAATTTTCATATTTAAATTTAAATACATTAAAATTAAATAAAGTAAGGAATTTGGTTCCTTGGGCACATCAGTCACATTTCTAGGGCTCAAGAGCACATGTTGCTAGAGGGCAAATTTAAGGAATTCACTGAACTGACTCTCTCAATGCCCTTTCAGAACGCCTTCTTATCAAGAAGTGAATGGAAAGCTTCAAATTCCATTTTCATCTCCCCAGAATGACTTCTGTCCTGCCAATCAAAACATATTACATTTGGAGACAGCAAGGGCAGCTGCAGATGCTTTGCTGAATCATGATAGAGGTTGTGTGGTTCTGGGAGGTTTGGTGGCAACTTTCTGATAATGAAGCTGCTTGTTCTTGACAGAAGACAGATCCTTTGTCAGTGCAGTTCTTTGGTGTGGTTTCAGGTGTTATTCTTCAAGGATTAGCCTACAGTCTGCTACTTAAGTCAATTCTTCATTTTCAAGGGTTAGCACTACACTAATAGATCCGTTTGTGTGGAAAATTGTTAAGAGTGTATTTCTTGTATGCACTAGGATCTGTGATCAATATAGGAACTAATGAAGACTCTCCAGAGAACAGAAGGGTAACAGAGTTTATTCTGAAGAGTAATAATGAGCAGATTATGGACAACAGGAAATGTTTAGAAATGCTGCTAAGTAAGAGAAAATGCAACTAGAGGGGCCCATAGAAAGCATGATTAGAACACTAAGGGGAAGAGGAAAGTTGCCTTAAAATAGATGGCTCAATGCACTGAAAGCCTCCTCACAGAATGGGAAATTCACTGAAGCAACAGTTTATCAAAGGATCAATTCACCAAGTTTATATGTTTACCCATATCTTGTTTCTTACAGATATTAATAAAAAATACAGTAACGCCTAGATGGATTAGTAGAGTGCAGTCAGGTGGGTCGCCATGACCTTCCAAACCCTGCCTCTGTCTTCCCCTCTGTATTCCCACAGTCTCTCACTCTGAGTCACTCAGACTTTCCTTCTTCTGGCATCAGCCACCATGCCTGTGGTGTAGCGTGTGCCTCTCTTCTCTCTCATTTCCTCTAATGAAAACTGCGGGGCTCTGAGGTCAACCCAAATGATTCTTTTCAGTGCTAAAACTTGAGATCTAGTCACAAGCAAAATATATTTGTAATTATATTCAAGAAGACGTTTATGGCAAATAACATATTAATATATGTTCTTAAGAGTCAAATCTAATCTTTGACCCTTAGGTTTTGCAGGTGAACAGTTTTGTGGGTTTTTTGTTTCTTTTCATTTTTGATATTGAAAACATAGTTAACTTTAATTGAGATGAATGCTTCTGTTTTGAGTAAATTAACAAATTTGGGGAATTTAGAAAATAGATAGACTCATCCTGAAGCTGCATGAGCCTTGGGCTAGAAACAAGGGAGAAGAGAAATGCTGGGGCTTTTGGTGGTCCTTTAATGAAGAGAGGCTCTGACTTAAGAACAGGGAGAAGTGATTACAGAATTGTAAGTGAAATGTGAATAACTGCAGAGTGGAAAACAATTATTGTGAGAAAGCTGCTGCTGCTACTAAGTCACTTCAGTTGTGTCTGACTCTGTGTGACCCCACAGATGGCCGCCCACCAGGCTCCTCTGTCCCTGGGATTCTCCAGGCAAGAACACTGGAGTGGGTTGCCATTTCCTTCTCCAGGGGATCTTCCTGACTCAGGGATCAGACCCTGGTCTCCTGCATTACAGGTGAATTCTTTGCCAGCTGAGCTACTCATTGCAGGGTTTTGAACTGCTGAAATGTGTAACAGGGTTGAGTGCTAATAGCTTCTTTAGCATAGTTAACCTATACATACTAGTGAAAATCATTGTAATCACTGACTACTGAGTCTCAAAAACACTGACTTCAACACTTAATAATTGTAAAATATTTCATTTTACAATTAAGAACTTGAAGAGATAAATACATAACTGCTTATCAAGCATTTTTCCAGCAATGTTATACAACTGGAAATCAACTAATACTTGGAAAAAAAGAAAATGTGGAGACTAACAACATGCTACTAAGCTTACTGGGCTTGCCTGATAGCTCAGTTGGTAAAGAATCTGCCTGCAATGGAGGAGACCCCCATTCAATTCCTGGGTCAGGAAGATCCACTGGAGAAGGGACAGGCTACCCACTCCAGTATTCTCAGGTTTCTCTTGTGGCTCAGTTGGTAAAGAATCCACCCACAATGTGGGAGACCTGGGTTCAATCCCTGGGTTGGGAACATCCCCAGAGAAGGGAAAGGCTACCCACTCCAGTATTCTGGCCTAGAGAATTCCATGGACTGTATAGTTCAAGGGGGGTCACAAAGAGTTGGACATGACTGAGCAACTTTCACTTCATTAAGCAGTCAATGGATGAAGAAAAAAAAAAATCAAAGAGGAAATTTTAAAAATACAGTGATACAAATGAAAATCAAAACAAAAATGCCCAAAATCTATTGAATGCAGTAAAAGCAGTTTTAAGAGGGATGTTCACAGTGACACAGTGCTATCTCAGGAAGTAAACAAAACATTCCCAAATAAACAATCTAAATGTACATTTAAAGGAACTACAAAATAAGCCAATTTTTTAAATTGAATTAGTTGGAAGCTAATTATTTTACAATACTGTGGCAGTTTTGGCCATACACTGGCATGAATCAACCACGGGTGTACATGGTCCCCCATCCCTAACCCCCCTCCCACCTCCCTCCTTATCCCATCTTTCTGGGTTGTCCCAGTGCACTGGCTTTGAGTGCCCTGTTTCATGCATTGAACATGGACTGGTCATCTATTTTACATATGGTAAATGCTATTTTACTTACATATTTTAAATTACATATTTTCAACGCTATTCTCTCAAATCATCCCAACCTGGCCTTCCCTCAGAGAGTCCAAAAGTCTGTTCTTTATATCTGTGTCTCTTTTGCTAATTTTAAAACAAAAGCTAATTTAGTAGAAGAAAGAGAGAAATAAAGATGGGAATGGAAATAAACAAAATAGAGATTAAAAAGATCAGTGA
>SJYC01150675.1:0-10117 GCA_006408675.1 Madoqua kirkii
GACCCGCCCATCTTGGGTTGCCCTGAAGGCATGGCTTGGTTTCATTGAGTTAGACATGCTGTGGTCCGGCCGGCTCTTGTAGCCGCCTGTGCTTAGTGTGCCCCTAAAGTGGCATAAAAGACCTAACATAGTAACAGTAATAATTTAAAAATAAAGGAATGTGAGAAAAAAGTGAAATCAAGTAAGAAGAGAATGAAAAGAAAAAGTGAAAAGGATGAAGGAAGGGAGAAATGAGAGAGAGAGAAAAGAGAAAACTTGGTTAAAATTTATTAATAATTTTAAAGGCAAAGGAGTCTCCTTGCCTGTAATTCAACATTTGGAACACAGGAGAAGGCAATGGCACCCTACTCCAGTACTCTTGCCTGGAAAATCCCATGGATGGAGGAGCCTGATAGGCTGCACTCCATGGGGTTGCTAAGAGTTGGGCACGACTGAGAGACTTCACTTTAACTTTTCACTTTCATACATTGGAGAAGGAAATGGCAACCCACTCCAGTATTGTTGCCTGGAGAATCCCATGGACAGAGGAGCCTAGTGGGCTGCCGTCTATGGGGTTGCACAGAGTCAGACACGACTGAAGCGACGCAGCAGCAGCAGCAGCAGCAGCAGCAGCAGCAGCAGCAGCAGCAGCAGCCGAGTTCCATGATGGGAGTTAGAAGGGTTTTATAAGCAAACATCAGTCAGTTCAGTTCAGTCATTCAGTGTTATGTGACTCTTTGTGACCCCATGAACTGCAGCATGACATAGTCTATAACTAGTTACTAACAAGAGAAAAATAACATAAATAATGCCTTCATCCAGTACCGAGGACACTTACTTGTGAATATCTTTTGCTTCTTCCCCAGCTTCCTCTCTTCTTCCTTATCTTCCTCTGTCTCCAGCTTTACTTTGCCTCTCTCTCTCTCCTATATCTAATATTTTTATTGAATTATTACTTACTTGAATATAAGTTGTAGATTGTTGTTGTTCAGTCAATCAGTCATGTCCAAGTCTTTGTGACGCCATGGATTGCAGCAAGCCAGGTTTCCCTGTCCTTCACTATCTCCTGGATGGAGCTTGCTCAAACTCATGTCCATTGAGTTAGTGATGCTATCCAACCATCTCGTCCTCTGTATCCCCTTCTCCTCCTGCTTTCAATCTTCAGGCAGACACTTCGTCATCTGAGACACCAAGGGAGTCCTCAATCTTTCCCAGCATCATGGGTTTTCTTGATGAGTCAGCTCTTTAGATCAAGTAGCCAAAGGATTAGAGCTTCAGCAGCAGTCCTTCCAATGACTAGTCAGGACTGATTTCTTTTAGTATTGACTAGCTTGACCTCCTTGCAGTCCAAGAGACTCTCATGAGTCTTCTCTAACACAGAATTTCAAAGCATCAATTCTTCAGTGCTTAGCCTTCTTTATGGCCCAACTGTCACATCCATACATGACTACTGGAAAAACCACAGCTTTGACTACACAGATCTTTGTTGACAAAGTAATGTCTCTGCTTTTTATTACACTGTCTAGGTTTCTCATAATTTTTCTTCCAAAGAGCAAGCATCTTTTAATATCATGGCTGAAGACATTTTCCACAGTGATTTTGGAGCCCAAGAAAATACAACATGAGTTTGAGCAAGTTCCAGGAGATGGTGAAGCACAGGGATGCTTGGCATGCTGCGGTCCATGGGGTCACAAAGCATCAGACACAACTGAGCAACTGAACAAATTCTATAGTAAGGAAGAATGTTGCCATCTCTCATTTGATAATAATTATTTTTATGTCAGTAGGGTCTCAAGGGTTTCTATTTTATTCAATAGGTAACAATTTGTTCTATAAGTATTTATTTTGTTGCTCAAAGTGTCTTAGATTCGGTCAGTGAAGATTCTTTAGGCTAGCCTCACTATTTTTTTTTTCTTGACAACAACCCTTCATCTTTTGAGTACTGATTTGTAAAGCAGGCTTATGTGTAGACTCAACTTGGACTTTTGCTGCTCCACCCCTGCAACCAATCATTATTCCAAGAGCTCTGTGTCTTTCATATTTAAAATCTGAGTGCTTAGTGCAAACATTGCTTTTGGATGTCATTGCCTCCTGGTTCTCTCAAAAGACAAACCTATGAAATATGTGTATGTTTTTTTTCATAAGCACACACACACAAAAAGGCACCCATTTACATCAATTTTTCTCTATCTATTAAAAATCAAAAGGTCATGTCAATGCCTCGAAGTTGAACTCAACATTATAGATATCAATCTGCCCTCACTACTTCTATATTTGTAAATCTCTAACAGTGTGAAGTCAATGCCCATTATCATTAGTATAATTATTTGCTTGTACATTTCCTGTGTAACTAACCTCAGACTCTTACCTGCTTTCTCACCCTGTTGAGTCCTCAGGCCTACAGGTGATGATGGCATCTCTTAAGTCCTGAACTCTTTTTGTTCCTGGCTTTTCTGACTAACTTCAAAAGAATGGAAAGAACGAGAAGAAAGGAAAGAGATTGAAAGGGAAGAATAAAAGGGAACAAAAGCAATTAATATTTTTCAAAGAAAAGAAAGGAGAACAGAAGATAAGAAAGAGGATGAGTAAGAGCAAAAATTTTCACTTGGATAATAATATCCAGGGCTCTTTAATCTTTTAATACAATTTGAAAATCTGGAAGTTAGTTTCAATATGCTAGTGAGTTTGTTTCAAACACAGATAAAGCCTCAGCCCAATCAGTGCTAATCCCCAAGAAACACAAACTTAAACTATATTAGGAAGAAAATTGTTTCATTTTTCTTATTGTTGACTTAGACTTTATATATTCTAAGAGTTAAGGAGTTAAGTCTCTAAGATGTCATATATTTTAAGATTAGGAGTAGTATTTTTCCCCTTTTACATGTGAAATCATCTATTCTAAACCAATAGTTCTATCTCAAAGGTAACTGCTTCCACAAAACTGTCCCAATATATCAAGAAATGTTTAGATGCTGCTTTAAAATGAGCACCCAAATCTAGTCTTTTCCCCAAGAGAAGACATAAGTGTAACTGCCTATATTTGTTTGCTCCACTTGAGTGTGAACTCCTTGATGGCAGGGATGTTCATCTCTTTCATTTTTATATTGTAACACTAACAGATGTCTTAGGGGGAAAAAAAGTTGCTCAATAAACATCTACCCAAAGAATGAACAGATGAATTCTTCAGACATCATTCTAGTGTCAGGGCAATTGTGCATCAATCTGAAGTTACAAGGAGTTTTCGACTGCTATAATATTAGCATTTACATATCCCAGTGTAAGTTTCCTACTTTAGATTCAGCCCTGCATTGTTCACACACTTAGATTAATGCCCTCTCTGACCTTTCGTACATTATAAGAATTCTTATTCATCTTATATTTGTATGGGCTTTTTATTGACTTCATAAATTAATAAGCTATACACTAGTCACTCTTGAACTTCATTTTATTTAGCTACCAAGGTCATTTGAACTATGTAAAATTCATTTCTCTAATAGAACAACAAATCAATTTGAACTTCTATCACTTTTAAAAATGATGAATATACTCCTTATTCATTCCCCAGGTCTCTTTATAAGATAATTGAATGCGCTGGGTTTCCATTTTGATAAAATCTGCAGTTGTTTGGAATTCTGTATTCAGATGTACTATGTGAAAAGCTTGGTGTCTGTTTTAACTTTTAATCTTTTAAACAGCACATAAACTCAGTATTTTCATCTTCATTTTAAAGTTGAAATATATGAGTTAAGATATTCTCAATGGTTAATTCAAAAATCAACAGAACCAAGTGGTTGAATGGCTGCTCTGCTTCAGGGGATCAACTCTATGTCATGTGCCTTTCACTGTCCCACTTATCATTTCTCCAGTTTTTTAATTTTGAAATGTTTCAAACCTACTTAGAAGTTAAAAAGCTAATTCAATGATGATTGATATACTCTTCATCTAGATTCACCCAGTGTTACCACTTGTTTTGCTTCTTGCTCTTATCTGATTTTTCTTCTCTCATGCTCTCTCTATATGGATACAGACAGATACACACACACACTCAGACATAGTTTTTTAAGTAGTTGCATACTATGATACTTCATGCTTAAATAATTCAGTATGTATCTCTGAGGGGCTTCCCTAGTTGCTCAGAGGTTAAAGCATCTACCTGCAATACTGGTTCGATCCCTGGGTCAGGAAGATCCCCTGGAGAAGAAAATGGCAACCCGCTCCAGTACTCTTGCCTGGAGAATCCCATGGATGGAGGAGCCTGGCGAGCTATAGTTCATGGGGTCACAAAGAGTCGGACACGACTGAATGACTTCACTTACTTACTTAGGTATCTCTGAAGAACAAGGACATTATATGTTGTTTGCATACATATTACCTATATAATATCCTTTCCACAAATAACTTGAATCAAACAATGAGGAAAATAGCCGACAAAACCAGATTTAGAAGTGTTCTACACAACACAATATAGATAGAATCTTCAAAAATATTAATGGCACAAGACATCCAAAAAGAAGGAAAGACTATTTTAGATGAACGAAGATTAAAGTACCATGAATATAAAATACATGCATCTTAACTAGATTTTATGCTGAAAAAATAAAATAAAATAAGCTATGAATGACATTTTAAGGACAGTCAGGAAAATGTGAATGTATGTGGCACATTGTACATGCATGCATGCTTACTCATGTCTGACACTTTTGCAATTCCATGGATGGTAGCCCGCATCCATGGGATTTTTCCAGGCAAGAATACTAGAGTGGTTTGTCATTTTCTCTTCCAGGGGATCTTCATGATGACTCAGGGATACAACCTGCATCTCCTGCACTGGCAAGAAAATTCTTTACCACTGAACCAGCTGGGAAGCTTCGGTGACATATTAGATGATATTATTCCGTTGCTCACTCCATTGCTCATCAAAACCAAAGAAAGTATTTCTAAAGCACTGCTTTTTATAATATGTATCTCTACATATTCAGATTCAAAATACAAAAGAATTGTATGTTCTTTTAATATACATGTACACATATAAAGAGCCACAGGGATTATGTTTTTATTATTTTTGTGTATATAGTTTGTGAATGTCTATCTCATGTCTACTCATGATGCATCAACCTTTTAGATAGAGCAATGGAAAAAAATGAGGTTATAAAATGTTTTAACAGATTGGTATGTCTAATAAAAAAGATAACCAAGAACAATTTAGTTTCCCAAACTTTGTTGCATGTTCAGATCTTTAACTAGTCGTTACTTATATTAGCAATGTATGTTAAATAATTGGTTATTTCCTTTCCAACAGTGGGTAAATAGTTAATTGCTTTTCTTGCTATATAGAAGGGTTTTTTGTCAGCTGTTCAGTCATATAACCAATTAAGCCTTTTAAAGAACCAGCGAGGTGTTAGTTGAGACTATTAAACATCTCAGATTTATTTTCTCATAGCATTTTAGATACATGTTTTTTAATTATAGAAAATATTTTACAATGTAAAGATGAGAGGTTGTATAAGACATAGAGAGGCAGAAATCACCACAAAGACCAAGAAGGGGAGAAAGGACAGACAAGAAGAGAGCAGATCACTATGATAAATCTTTAGGAATGACAAAAGCCTGTTCATGTATAAAACAATTTCCTTTCTTATCTAGTCACACTGGGGAATATTATGAACTTCAGGTATAAATTGGACAGTCTATGAAAGTTCAAGTTGGAATATACTGTGAACATTTTTAATGATACAGCATAGATTTAAACAGTGATTCTTTCTTGCTGAATATTATGTATTTAAGGTAAATAGAAACAAGCAACTTGAATTTTGTTATTTATAAAAAAAAGTTCTCAAAATCTGCTGATGGAGGACCTAATGATTTTTTAAATCATTAAAAGTGAATTTAAAAATCACTAACAAAGCTACATCACCACCTTTTTACACCATACTACTTAAACAGGTATTCAAAAAAATATGTCAGAACCTGAGAAGAGTTTATAAGAGCTCACTTTATAAAGTCAATAATATTTATTGAAATTATTATTCATAAAACATTTTTTGAGCTGAATTTAAGCAAGGATTAGAAAAAGATGACATGTAAATAAAGAAATTCACTTCAACAGGAAAATTTGATGTCTAGAATTTTAAAGTTTCTAATCAATACAGTTTCTAGTCAGGTTTCCCAATGTAGATAAAAGAGAATGTACCCATCATTTTCGCAATATGATGATCAGCATATTACTGTGCAATATTATAGCCATTTTCCCTTACTTTACTCTTGTCTTTATCAGCTCAGTTAATGATATTGTTGAACTTCCATATTCAATCCTGGAGTTATGTCTCTCTGTTCCCTCATTCTTCATGTCCAAGAGACCACTGGTGATGACTGTGCTTCGTTTGAAATTCTTCTCAAACTCATCCCTCTGCTCACTCTTACTTTGTCTCTATATTTTAATTTTTCATTGTGTCTCATTGTTGCATTAACCTCTTATTATTTCTCTGTTCCTTGTTTGTACACCCTCTAACTTATCCCATACTTCATTTCCATGGTTCTTTAAAGTACAACTCTCATCTTGTTACTTCTCAGTCTGACTTAGGTGCTTACTATCCTTTCTCCAATTTCTTTCTTGCTAATACAAACCTGGTTTTGTTCACATATCAGGTGGCCTCTTCTCTGGAGGAATCTAGGAACCATCATCTAGGATGGTTCTATTCCTGTATCACTGATCATTTTCTGAATACACTGGTGGAAGGATTTATCCTTTGACACAAGAGGAAGGGTCTACTGGGTATAATTTCTATGCAAAGTTTTTATAAAGAACATTGAATAAAATGCTTTAGCCCCTTCCTTTGGACACTGTTGACTGTGATTGTGATACCTGAAATCAGTTCAGTTATATAGTAATAATTAGGGGAAAGAATTACAGAGAAGTGGAGGTGAATGCATGCTTTCACTGCATGATTCAATTCACTATTCTGAGTCCACCTTATCTTCTTGCTATCTACGCAAAAAAATGTTCCAGTTTCACTTTCAAATACTTGAAATACGAACACATCATACTTGCATCTCCTAACTCCCCCAACTAAGCGACTAGAGTGTGTGTATGTGTGTATATATATATTTTTTTTCTTTTTTTTTTAAAGTAGGAGAGGCTTTGATTGAGCCTATAGAAAATTCAGGAAGGAACTGATAAAGTATTGATGTTTAAATCTATTTATTTTTGTGAAATGTAAAAATCTTTTTAAGTTGAAAAAGAGAACAAAATTGAATATAAGAGCCTCACAAAATGAAGGAACTGCTAAAATATATAAAAGAATACAATGGATTTGGTTTTTGTTATTGGCCTGACAGACGTGGGTTAAAGAGGCAGAAACAGAGGGGACTGATGGAGGAGAGAGCATGTGAGACTGGGTCAAAGCAGATGTTAGTGGAGGATGTTTCAAGCAGCATCCTCACAGCAGAGCCCGGATGACAGACTTGGCACGAGCCCTCAGTTTCACATGGGAGAGCAGCCACAGGACTAACAGGATTAAACCTAGCGCTTCACACTCTGGGGCCTGCCATAAATATTTCATCAGAGCACTTTCCAAAAGGGCTAAGAGTTCAGGAGTGTTGTAAGTGCAATGGGAAATTTGAGCATTTATGTTAATGTGACCTTATACGTGCCCAAAAGGAATATGATTTTTGACATCTGAGGCACATCAATATTCCATTGATCTCTAGCGCTTCACACTCTGGGGCCTGCCATAAATATTTCATCAGAGCACTTTCCAAAAGGGCTAAGAGTTCAGGAGTGTTGTAAGTGCAATGGGAAATTTGAGCATTTATGTTAATGTGACCTTATACGTGCCCAAAAGGAATATGATTTTTGACATCTGAGGCACATCAATATTCCATTGTATCTATAACAATACCTTTTACCTAGTAGGTGGAGAAAGAAATGGCAACCCACTCCAGTGCTCTTGCCTAGAGAACTCTGTGGACAGAGGAGCCTGGTGGGCTGCTGTCCATAGGGTCGCACAGAGTCGGACACGACTGAAGCGACTTAGCAGCAAAGCAGTGTATCTATTAGGACTTCAAGGACTTGACTGAACCAAGTACATTTGTCTAATTCTTTGATTAACCAAGACCAGTCAGTACATCCCTCTGGTCATCACTCAGGAGGCAGAATTATCCTGAGTTGGGGAATATTTTATTAACTTTGAGATAATCTTACAAATAAATACAATTATAAAACACCTAATAAAAGAACTGAGAGCTTTCCTTTCCCATGAGCAAGATATAGAAAAGATCACAAGAAAGTAGCAAGGACATTCGGGATCCCCGATTTGTAGGAATTTTTTAAATTACCACACTGCAAATGCAAATCTGTGCCTGCAACACTTTGCTGTCAAAAGAAAATTGATCTCTGTGTGAATGATAATACTTAAGCTCTTGGCCTTTCTGAGGAAATGCACCTGCAGCAAAATGACAAACGAGGGGAGGCCGATTATTTGGCACATGGACAGTATGGTTACAGGAACCTGTTTTGAAATAGAAGGAGCACAGTCTCCTGAGTAGTAAAACTGATTAAATTCATATTTTGGGGGGATATTTCAATTCTTTTTCATATACTGCTTGAACTTACTTTATCTATAAGATCCCCTTGGCAATTTCAGAGAGGAATCATGAGGATTTGTATGTTATTTTCAGATTTAATAGTGAAAGTACTGAGGCTTCCTGGCCAACCACGTCTCCCTGATTTTATGAGAGGACACAGGGTTCAGCTTGCTGTTCTCTAGGGAATGATGGCAGCAGGGACTGAGTCAATTACAAAGAGCTCTTTCCAAACTCAGGATAAATGGTCCTTGTCATAAGGCATCTTCCTAGACATTTTTGCTTTTGTGACTCTGTTTTGCTCCTGAATGACAACAAAATGTATCGTGAAAAATCTATCTTGTCCATTTTAAGTTTTTGCATACAGGTAGCACATCTTCAATCTCATATTTACCTTTCACTCTATTAATAATTGTGTTGAGTACTTTACTGTGAAGTATATAGAGCTACACAGTTAGTAATAAGGATAACATAATTGATGATCCCGAACTTATGACAGAATAGTTGCTTTTATCTCAATTGTCTGCAATCTTTATACAAATTCATTCACAAATATATTCCTTTTCATATTGTGTATTCTATAAATGAATATATGAAAAATTAAAAGTACTGTCATTCTAAATTATGACTATCACCTAATGAATAAAATGACAGATATTTTGTCTTATTTTAGGGCCATGTAATTTCATGTTTGAAATCTCTCTTCTTTTTTGATTATTTAGTTTACAGTATTAAGCCATAAAACCACATTTGGTGAAAAATTTTTGGTAATGTAGGAACTGACAAAGGTTTGGACATTCTTATCATTGAAAGTATAAAAATACAAATGTTAGCCCATACTACATACAGTTATAGAAAAACAAAAAAAATATGTAAAAAGAAAAATTACTGAAAGATGCACAGTATGTTGGAGCTACGGCATGCTTCTCCACTTAAATTTCCTCTTCTAAATTTTCTTGTGTAAGTAAAAAAGGAAAATATGAGTAATCTCCTATTTGCTGGAGAGTTAACTGTTATCTTTGTATGGTAAGTTTTACAGATAGATTTATTTCATTCATTTTTCCCCCATATTTCCTATAGTTATGACAGTAAAGTCGAATTACCTTTATTATTAGAAAAAAGTTGTTTTAAAACATTACATATGAAAAATTTACTTTTAGATAGAACCTATTCAGAGATCTCACTATGATTTATCTGTGGATTTTGCTATTATCAAAATAAATGGATATTTGTGTCTATTAGATATTGTCTATCTATTCAAATATTCTCCGTCTATTTACTATCTAAAATGTGCATGAAAGCAAAAGGGTTTTAGAAGACTACACATTTTATATATTCTCGGCTTAAACTTAGACTTTTATTAGGCCTCTTGTGATTTAGTGAGGCACTGAATTTGAAATAAGTAGCATGTAGAGATAGAAAGATAGTTCAAAGGAGGATAACAGAATCAGCTTAAATCATAAAAGAAGGCTTTTCTCTTGTTTAAGATATGCCAGTGAAAATTTTACAGTGGATCAGGGTTTGATATCATAAAATATAAATCCACCTCAGAAAAAGA
>SJYC01150680.1:0-11271 GCA_006408675.1 Madoqua kirkii
ATAGAGGTTTGATATTATTTCTAGTTTTTTGGAATAAGTTGAAAATGTATTATTTTATATTGATAACTTTTAAATCATCTAATTTAATTTTACATAAAAGTCAAGCTCACTACACATAAAACATTAAGCGATGAAGATAAACTGTTTCCATGACTACATTAATTCCTCATCTTTAAAAATCTGTTGAAACTTAATCATGTTGTATATAAATGTACAACTTAAAACTAGTTGATGGTTTGACTCCCATCAATAATTAGCAATAGAAAAAGCAAAAATATAAACGACCGGTCATCCCTTGGATTCCAAGGAGATCCAACCAGTCTATTCTGAAGGAGATCAATCCTGGGATTTCTTTGGAAGAAATGATGCAAAAGCTGAAACTCCAATACTTTGGCCACCTCATGTGAAGAGTTGACTCATTGGAAAAGATTCTGATGCTGGGAGGGATTGGGGGCAGGAGGAGAAGGTGACGACAGAGGATGAGATGGCTGGATGGCATCATGGACTCGATGGACGTGAGTCTGAGTGAACTCTGGGAATTGGTGATGGACAGGGAGGCCTGGTGTGCTGCGATTCATGGGGTCGCAAAGAATCGGACATGACTGAGTAACTGAACTGAACTGAACTACTGAGTTGGCAGAAAGTTTACACAGTCTGATATGGTACTGAAGCTGACTAAACTAAAGAGGAGCTGTAAAATTATGGGGAGGTATAAAGCCACCTCCTGGCTTCCCAGGTGGCACTAATGGTAAAGAACCTGACTGCCAATGGAAGAGACTCACATTTGATCCCTGGGTCAGGAAGATCCCCTGGAGAAGGGCATGGTAACCCACTCCAGTTTTCTTGCCTGGAGAATCCCATGGACAGAGAGGCTTGGGGGTTACAGTCCATGGGGCTGCACAGTGTCAGACACAACTAAAGTGACTTAGCATGCATGTATGCATGAGCCACCTCCCTATCATCTTTCTTTTGTGTGTATAATGGCTGACTGCCTTGGTGCCCTCTACCCAGATTAGGAAGAGAGGCTGAGGGGGGTCTACCCAAGTGCAAGTCAAACATTCAAGGTGAAGCACCATTTCATCATACTTTCTCCTCTGATTGGAGATTCTACAAATATACATCTCCTCAAGTACTGGGTCTTGCTTGGGATTCTGTATAGGCAGAATTGGATCTAAAAATATCACATGATGTCTTGAGTTGAGCAGGCAGGAACTAATAGACATTCATCATGTTCAGGGATGTGCTTTAAGTATTTATGGTCCAAGAATCAATGGTCACATTATCAAAGTGATTAGTGTGTCTAAATATTATTGAAACTTCAGAGTCTCAGATTAAATGCCCTCCATAGTAAGAGCACTGTGATGTTCCTGACTTTGAATTATGGAGATATTATAGTTTTGCAAGCTTTTTGAAGGTAGGGACTATATTTTATCCATGTGCCTAGCCCAAATTACTAAATTTATCACCTTACAAAGAGTAGACATGAATTTTCAAGTGTTAATTGAAAAAAAAAAAAAAACTAAAAAACAATCTAATCACTTTTGTTCGAAATCTATATTATGTTTGATTAAAACTTTTCTCTGAATGGTAGTTTGTTTTCAAACTGACTATTCAGGAAAAACTTACTTAAGAAGCAAAGTCTCTGACTTTTAACTTGAAAGGTCTTAAACAAGAACATCTAACCCGATAATTGCTTCTTTTGTCAGTAAAGATTTAATTTGTTTAAAAAATGTTGGCATATGCTTTTTATATTTACCATTTGAAGGCCAGAGGCTCAGTTATCAAAACAGAAAACAGAATGTGGCTGCCACTGTGGGAAACCCATAGGTTTTAATGGCAGACACTTGTATATTCTAATCCCATCTTTACACTGTACTGGGCCTTCCATGTGCCTTAGATGGTAAAGGGCCTGCCTGTAATGTCAGAGATTGTGGTTCAATCCCTGGGTTGGGAAGATCCCCTGAACAAGAAAATGAACAACCCATTGAACAACTCTCTCCAGTATTCTTGCCTGGAAAAATCCCATGGACAGAGGGGCCTGGTAAGCTACTGTCCACCATTGTAGAGTCGGATATGTGTGAGTGATGAACAGTTTCTGTAGTTACATTGTACTAGCTTTATGACCTGTTAATGATTCCAAGCACCCGCTTCCAAGGTAGATTTGTGATCATAATACCTACTTTACAGAACCATTTAAAAGGGCCTGGCACACAGTAGATGCTCAGTAAAGGTTAGTTCTCCCTTTACAGGTATTGTTATTGGAAATGTGCTAGTGACATCTAGTGGTAATTCCTGCAAACCTCAAAAAGGCTTCCTCAGAGCTTCCCAATAATCATGCATTCCTTCCATCAGCAAATGATTTTTAAATATCTCCTGTCTTCTAGGCTCTTAAATCAAGTTCTGAGGATTGCAAGATGTGAAAGACACAACACCTACTCTAGAAAAGCTCTGGTTATTGCCACCCAGACAAATGTTAGCCAATTACTCTAAAAAATATAATTATTTCTACAATAGCAGTAAGAAAAAAATACAAATATGGTACAGAATGTATGCTTTTGAAGTGTGGTGTTGGAGAAGACTCTTGAGAGTCCCTTGGACTGCAAGGAGATCCAGCCAGTCAATCCTAAAGGAAATCAGTCCTCAATATTCACTGGAAGGACTGATGTTGAAGCTGAAACTCCAATACTTTGGCCACCTTATGCGAAGAACGGATTCACTTGAAAAGACCCTGATGCTTGGAAAGATTGAAGGTGGGAGGAGAAGAAGATGGCTGAGGATGAGATGGTTGGATGGCACCATCGACTCAATGGACATGAGTCTGAATAAACTCTGGGAGTTGGCGATGGACAGGGAGGCCTGGCATGCTGCAGTCCATGGAGTCGCAAAGAGTCAGACACGACTAAGTGACGGAACTGAACTGCACAGAATAGAAAACTCACTCTGATAAAGAAGATGGCATTTTGGCTGGGTCTTAAAGAATGAATGAAATGCCCTCATTGTAATTTAACTGAAGGAGGAATGAGGAAATTTGATTATTTCAAAAATGTTAGTAAGTAAGGCTTATTTGCTAGTCTTGGCTGATGTGATAAATAGTTTAGCCCTTCTCTTTCTATGACAGGAAGATAGTAGCATTCTGTAGTGAGTAAGGTTCTAATTATTCTTGGTCAAAGGGTGAAGGAAACATTGGTAATGGGGGAGAAAAGAAAATGGAGAATCTATTAAATGGTTATTATAATTTTGCACTTCAGAGGTAACAAAGATCTAAACTTGTTAAGTGGAAAAGGGACAGACAGGAGGAAACATTAATGAGATATACCTGAAGTAGAATGGAAACTGTAATGATTGAGACAAACACATACAAAAGCAGAAGAAATGAGATTGACTTATGTTTTCTTGAATGGACTATTAAGAAATAATGTCATTAAGTGAAATTTTTAAAAAAGACAGAAGAAACTTGAGTTTGGGGGAGGGAAAAAAAACAAAAATTATAAATTGTCTTTGTACATATTGTTAAAACTTAAGAAACATTTGAATACAAATGTCCAATAGGTGAACAAGACAGAGGTCAGGAGAGAGATCTAGATGGATACTGAGACCGGAACATCAGCATGTAGCCAACATTGTAGTCATCAGGGTGGATAAGATCACCAGGGAAAAGTGTGCCAAGAAGAAAGGTGAAGAGACAGGGTTAAGACCTTGGGGAACACCATAATTTAACTAGTAAGTCCTAAATAAGAACTGGACTCAGCTTTAGTTTGTTGAGAACAGTCCCTTAGTAAGTTATAAACAGACAACAAAATGGCTTTTGAAATAGGAATATCTCAACTAACTACAACATAACTTTTAAAAATACACTTAAGCTAATTTAAGGTTTAAAAGCAACGCTATAAAGTTATTTCCCCACAGTCTCATGAAATAAATTGTTTGTATTTTCCTCACTAAACTGATAACTCTGCTTTATGCTTTGAATGTAGTCCTTCCTAGGTTGGAGGGGAAATTTTATTTGACTGCCTATAAAATGCATAACTTCTCTCATTAAATTTAGTCAGTTAGGTTTCTTTTTTAGTTTTATTGTCCTCTTCATTCTCTGTTCTCTTTTCTTCTCTCTTGATACAGGTATTTTTGCTTCAGTGATTTTCTGGGAAAAAAGCCCAGTTGTTGCTATTGTTTTTTAAATTATAGACTACTTCACAAATTTAGGATATTAACTGTATACTTGCAGTGTTGTTACCTTGAAAGAAGAGCTATTTATGCTGTTTTGTTAGTTAAATACCTACAAATTTATGGCCTTCCAAAATATGTCATGTCTGACTCCTTGCGACCTCATGGACTGTATAGTCCATGGAATTCTCCAGGCCAGAATACTATAGTGGATAGCCATTCCCTTCTCCACAGGATCTTCCCAACCCAGGGATCAAACCCAGGTCTCCCTCATTGCAGGTGGACTCTTTACCATCTGAGCCACCAGGGAAGCCCAAGAACACTGGAGTGAGTACTCTATCCCTTCTCCAGGGGAACTTCTCAACCCAGCAATTGAACTGTGGTCTCCTACTACATTGTAAGAGAATTCTTTAGCAGCTGAGCTACCAGGGGAGCCCTAATATAAATTAACTTTGGAAAATTACCTAATCCTCTCTCTATCAGAATCAGCCTTATCAGTGCAAAAAGGGATTATAGTTAACAGTAGTCTAAATGAATGAATGTTAGGTTCCTTCACTGGCGTCTGACTCTTTGCAACCCTATGGACTCTACCCCACCAGGCTCCTCTGTCCATGGGATTCTTCAGGCAAGAATACTGGAGTGGGTTGCCATTTCCTTCTCCAAGGGATCTTCACCCTGAGGGATTACACCTGTGTCTCTTACACTTCCTGCACTGGCAGGTGGGTTCTTTACCACGAGAGCTATCTGGGAAGCCACAGATTGGTCACATGATATGAACATGTTCTTCATGGTCTTCATGAACAAGGACTGAAGACCCTTCATAATTTAATCTTGAAAAAGAATAATGGATAATTTAAACAGCTGAACTAGCCCCATCATATGACTTAAGATTCACTTGAATCTCTGCTTTGAAATTATGTAATGGCATATTAAAAAAATTCAACTACATTATATTATTTTACACAATTGAGGCTTCATAAATATTTTTCTCATTATTTCAAAATTTTATACCTCAAATTAACCTAAAATGTAACAACTTTCATGTAACAACCTAAAATGTAACCTAAAATATAACAAGTTTCAGCATCTAAATCTTTAAGTAGGCTAATGAAAATAAATTAAATATGCCTATTATGTTCAATATTTAATTATAAATGATATTAAACTATACAAATTAAATATGTGAAAGACAAAAGAAATGAATCATCTAAACTAACATAGATGTTCTAAACCCAATTCTTACTGATTCTAAAAAAAGAAAAGAAAAAAATCAAGATTTAACTCAACAAACATTTGTTGGGTATTTACTATTCCAGGTTTTATGGCTAGACACAGAGTAAGATTCTGTTTTCTAGGAACTCAGTCTAAGTGACAGAATGGTGGAAATATAAATAAAAAGGTAAATATAATAACATAATAGAACCAAGTAATAGAACTATTTTTGCAAGTGGTAATCCTTGGACAATTCTTCCTTGAATAGGCAACAATCAATCCAAGATATTAATTCAATCCAAGATATGACATTCATTCTAAGATATTAAGAAGAGGTGGCAAGAATACATGGAAGAACTATACAAAAAAGATCTTCATGACCCAGATAGTCATGATGGTGTGATCACTCACCTAGAGCCAGACTTCCTGCAATGCAAAGTCAAGTGGGCCTTAGGAAGCATCACTATGAACAAAGCTAGTGGAGGTGATGGATTTTCAGTTGAGCTATTTCAAATCCTAAAAGATGATGCTGTCAAAGTGTTACACTCAATATGCCAGCAAATTTGGAAAACTCAGCAGTGGCCACAGGACTGGAAAATGTCAGTTTTCATTCCAATCCCAAACAAAGGCAATGCCAAAGAATGTTCACATTACTGCACGATTGCACTTTTCTCATATGATAGCAAAGTAATGCTCAAAATTCTCTAAGCCAGGCTTCAACAGCATGTGAACCATGAACTTCCAGATGTTTAAGTTGGTTCTAGAAAAGGCAGAGGAACCAGAGATCCAATTGCCAACATCTGCTGTATCATTGAAAAAGCAAGAAAATTCCAGAAAAACATCTACCTCTGTTTTATTGACTATGCCAAAGCATTTGACTTGGCAGGTCACAACAAACTGTGGAAAATTCTTCAAAAGATGGGAATAACAGACCACCTGAACTGGGTCCTGTGAAATCTGTATGCAAGTCAAGAAGCAATAGTTAGAACCAGACACAAAATAACAGACTGGTTCCAAGTTGGAAAGAAGTACCTCAAGGCTGTATATTGTCACCCTGCTTATTTAACTTATATGCAGAGTACATCACCTAAAATGCCATGCTGGATGAAACGCTGGAAGCAAGATTGCCAGAAGAAACATCAATAACCTCAGATACACCAATGACACCACCATTATGGCAGAAAGCAAAGAAGAACTAAAGAGCCTCTTGATGAAAGTGAAGGTGGGAAGTGAAAAAGTTGGTTTAAAACTAAACATTCAGAAATGAAAGATCTCATCATCTGATCTCATCCCATCATGGCAAATAGATGGGGAAACAATGGAAACAGTGACAGATTAGGATTACACCTGTGTCTCTTACACTTCCTGCACTGGCAGGTGGGTTCTTTACCACGAGAGCTATCTGGGAAGCCACAGATTGGTCACATGATATGAACATGTTCTTCATGGTCTTCATGAACAAGGACTGAAGACCCTTCATAATTTAATCTTGAAAAAGAATAATGGATAATTTAAACAGCTGAACTAGCCCCATCATATGACTTAAGATTCACTTGAATCTCTGCTTTGAAATTATGTAATGGCATATTAAAAAAATTCAACTACATTATATTATTTTACACAATTGAGGCTTCATAAATATTTTTCTCATTATTTCAAAATTTTATACCTCAAATTAACCTAAAATGTAACAACTTTCATGTAACAACCTAAAATGTAACCTAAAATATAACAAGTTTCAGCATCTAAATCTTTAAGTAGGCTAATGAAAATAAATTAAATATGCCTATTATGTTCAATATTTAATTATAAATGATATTAAACTATACAAATTAAATATGTGAAAGACAAAAGAAATGAATCATCTAAACTAACATAGATGTTCTAAACCCAATTCTTACTGATTCTAAAAAAAGAAAAGAAAAAAATCAAGATTTAACTCAACAAACATTTGTTGGGTATTTACTATTCCAGGTTTTATGGCTAGACACAGAGTAAGATTCTGTTTTCTA
This sequence comes from Madoqua kirkii, assembly GCA_006408675.1. Classification (NCBI taxonomy): domain Eukaryota; kingdom Metazoa; phylum Chordata; class Mammalia; order Artiodactyla; family Bovidae; genus Madoqua; species Madoqua kirkii. Next base: position 7,386 of record SJYC01150680.1, read on the forward strand.
GGAACTCAGTCTAAGTGACAGAATGGTGGAAATATAAATAAAAAGGTAAATATAATAACATAATAGAACCAAGTAATAGAACTATTTTTGCAAGTGGTAATCCTTGGACAATTCTTCCTTGAATAGGCAACAATCAATCCAAGATATTAATTCAATCCAAGATATGACATTCATTCTAAGATATTAAGAAGAGGTGGCAAGAATACATGGAAGAACTATACAAAAAAGATCTTCATGACCCAGATAGTCATGATGGTGTGATCACTCACCTAGAGCCAGACTTCCTGCAATGCAAAGTCAAGTGGGCCTTAGGAAGCATCACTATGAACAAAGCTAGTGGAGGTGATGGATTTTCAGTTGAGCTATTTCAAATCCTAAAAGATGATGCTGTCAAAGTGTTACACTCAATATGCCAGCAAATTTGGAAAACTCAGCAGTGGCCACAGGACTGGAAAATGTCAGTTTTCATTCCAATCCCAAACAAAGGCAATGCCAAAGAATGTTCACATTACTGCACGATTGCACTTTTCTCATATGATAGCAAAGTAATGCTCAAAATTCTCTAAGCCAGGCTTCAACAGCATGTGAACCATGAACTTCCAGATGTTTAAGTTGGTTCTAGAAAAGGCAGAGGAACCAGAGATCCAATTGCCAACATCTGCTGTATCATTGAAAAAGCAAGAAAATTCCAGAAAAACATCTACCTCTGTTTTATTGACTATGCCAAAGCATTTGACTTGGCAGGTCACAACAAACTGTGGAAAATTCTTCAAAAGATGGGAATAACAGACCACCTGAACTGGGTCCTGTGAAATCTGTATGCAAGTCAAGAAGCAATAGTTAGAACCAGACACAAAATAACAGACTGGTTCCAAGTTGGAAAGAAGTACCTCAAGGCTGTATATTGTCACCCTGCTTATTTAACTTATATGCAGAGTACATCACCTAAAATGCCATGCTGGATGAAACGCTGGAAGCAAGATTGCCAGAAGAAACATCAATAACCTCAGATACACCAATGACACCACCATTATGGCAGAAAGCAAAGAAGAACTAAAGAGCCTCTTGATGAAAGTGAAGGTGGGAAGTGAAAAAGTTGGTTTAAAACTAAACATTCAGAAATGAAAGATCTCATCATCTGATCTCATCCCATCATGGCAAATAGATGGGGAAACAATGGAAACAGTGACAGATTTTATTTTGGGGGGCTCCAAAATCACAGCAGATGGTGACTGCAGCCATGAAATTAAAAAGATGTTTGCTCTTTGGAAGAAAAGTTGTGACCAAACTAGACAGCATATTAAAAAGCAGAGACATTACTTTGCCAAGGTCTGTCTAGTCAAAGCTATGGTTTTTCCAGGAGTCATGTATGGATGTGAGAGTGGACTAGAAAGAAAGCTGAGCACCAAAGAATTGATGCTTTTAAATTGTGGTGTTGGAAGACTCTTGAGAGTCCCTTGGACTACCAGGGGATCAAAGCAGTTGATCCTAAAGGAAATCCACCCTGAATATTCATTGGAAGGACTGATGCTGAAGCTGAAACTGCAGTACTTTGGCCACTTGATGTGAGGAACTGACTCATTTGAAGAGACCCTGATGCTGGGAAAGACTGAAGTCAGGAGGAGAAGGGGATGACAGAAGATGAGATGGCTGAATGGTATCACCAACTCAATAGATATGAGTTTGAGCAAGCTCCGGGAGTTGGTGATGGACAGGGAAGGTGGGCATGCTACAGTCCATGGGGTTGCAAAGAGTCAGATACACAAGTGACTGAACTGAACTGAATCTAAGATGTGGTGCAAAGTGGCTTTACATTCTGAGATAGAATGTCTGTCTTTTATTAATTTATGGCAACACTAACAATAAACAATAATTATATTTAAAACTTCCATATTGGGTATTCTTATTGGTATCTGGCATTGTGATCATTATTTTTCACATACAATCTCATTTTCTCTATTCATAACAATCCTATGCAATAAGGTACAACTATGGATTTAAACTTTTTAATGAAACTGAGGTTCAGATTATGCAACTTGGTTAACATTAGGGTGCTGAACAAATGGCAGAACTGGTAATAAAAGCTCTAAAATACTTGCTCTCTACAAATCCCACTATGCCACACTGCATCTTACTGCAGTCATTTCTCATTTAGGGAACACTGAATCAATTCTTGTGCTACAGATATCTTTGTCTGTAAAGCATAAATAAAACTCTTACAAATTAAATTTGACCCTATTGAATTGTTGGCTCCAGCAACACCTAAATCATTTGCAGTTTTCTTTGACCTCAAATGGTCTGAATGCTACACAAAAACATGTATGAATTACTCCACTCTCAACAAATGAATACTGAAGTTACCATGTTCTCCAGGCAGCACCTCATTATTCTATTCAATTCCTTTCACTTGCCAAGCTCTTAAATATGTTTTTCACATTCACTTTCTTGTTGCCAGTTCTTGAACTATTTTCAACATGGTTATCAACTCTTTTATCCATTGAAAGTCACTCACTAAGAACAGTAAAATCTTTTTCAAGGCAAAATTAGAGATCACTTGCTTCCCCAATGCTTTTGACTTCTGTACACTTTGACATTTTTGTACTAGGTATTGCTGCTGATGCTGCTAAGTCGCTTCATTCGTGTCCAGCTCTGTGCGACCCCATACACAGCAGCCCACCAGGCTCCCCTGTCCCTGGGATTCTCCAGGCAAGACTACTTACTCTCAATATTCTTTGTGACATTTGCTTCCAGAAAGTAAACCAGAGGCAATATATTATCAAATGTAAATTGTTAGAGGAGAAAGCAACATCTGATAGGCTATAATTGGAAGCAAGAATGGGGCAAAATCATTTTTTTTTTTTAGTTTTGGTAAAACTAGATTAGATATGTTTCAACAAATGTGTTTAATTCCTAAAATTCCAGACTTTTAGATATTAAGCCGATCTACAGAGTACATCATGAGAAATGCTGGGCTGGAAGAAGCACAAGCTGGAATCAAGATTGCTGGGAGAAATATCAATAACCTGAGATATGCAGATGACACCACCCTTATGGCAGAAAGTGAAGAGGAACTAAAAAGCTTCTTGATGAAAAGTGAAAGAGGAGAGTGAAAAAGTTGGCTTAAAGCTCAACATTCAGAACACTAAGATCGTGCCATCTGTCCCATCACTTCATGGGAAATAGATGGGGAAACAGTGGGTGACTTTATTTCTTTGGGCTCCAAAATCACTGCAGATGGTGACTGCAATCAAAAGATGCTTACTTTTTGGAAGGAAAGTTATGACCAACCTAGATAGCATATTCAAAAGCAGAGACATTACTTTGCCAACAAAAGTTTGTCTAGTCAAGGCTATGGTTTTTCCAGGGGTCATGTATGGATGTGAGAGTTGGACTGTGAAGAAAGCTGAATACCAAAGAATTGATGCTTTGAACTGTGGTGTTGGAGAAGACTCTTGAGAGTCCCTTGGACTGCAAGGAAATCCAACCAGTCCATTCTGATGGAGATCAGTGCTGCGTGTTCATTGCAAGGACTGATACTGAGGTGAAAACTCCAATACTTTGGCCACCTCATGCCAAGATTTGAGTCTTTGGAAAAGACCCTGATACTGGGAAGGACTGGGGGCAGGAGGAGAAGGGGATGACAGAGGATGAGATGGCTGGATGGCATCACTGACTCGATGGAGATGAGTTTGAGTAAACTCCTGGAGTTGGTGATGGACAGGGAGGCCTGGCATGCTGCGATTCATGGGGTCACAAAGAATCAGACATGACTGAGCATTGAACTGAACTGAACAGATATTTTAAATAACTCGTATATATAATAATCAAGCACAGGATTATATTCATGATTTCGTTTGACAATAGCATCAGTTATAAATAGGAGGAT
>SJYC01150682.1:0-10038 GCA_006408675.1 Madoqua kirkii
TAGATTATTAGCTTTCAAGAGAATAATGGGACTTATTACTTTTTGATCTTATTTCTAAGAGATACAACACATTTTCTTCAATTTTAGTTCTATTCTTAAAATTCACATTTTCTGTTTTATTTCTCTGTTTTGAAAATAATTCCTTCCCTTTCTCTGTTTTGAAAACAATTCTCCTAGTTCCAATAGAACTAGGAGAAGCAGTACCAAGTTCTCTTACCCTAAGCAGTAACCTAGGTCTAAAATATCCTGTATAATAATTCTAAGTTATAAAAAGAAAAATAAATCAATGGTGATTTTTATTTGGTTTCACTTTTAATAACCCCTATTATTTCAGGTAAATAAATTATTTTTAAATATAAGGTATCATTGATCTGATTCTTTGAACATTCTCCCTTTTAAAGTTGAACTTCAAAATGACTTACTGCAGAAAAAGAAATAAAAGGAATCCAAATTGGAAAAGAAGCAGTAAAACTCTCACTGTTTGCAGGTGACATGATCCTCTACATAGAAAACCCTAAAGACTCCACCAGAAAATTACTAGAGCTAATAAATGAATATAGTAAAGTTGCAGGATATAAAATCAACACACAGAAATCCCTTGCATTCCTATACACTAATAACAAGAAAATAGAGAAATCAAGGAAACAATTCCATTCACCATTGCAACAAAAAGAATAAAATACTTAGAAATAAATCTACATAAAGAAACTAAAGACATATATAGAGAAAACTATAAAACACTGGTGAACATATCAAAGAGGATACTAATAGATAAAGAAATATACCATGTTCATGGATCGGAAGACTCAATATAGTGAAAATGAGTATACAACCCAAAGCAATCTATAGATTCAATGGAACCCCTATCAAGCTACCAATAGTATTTTTCACAGAGCTAGAACAAATAATTTCACAATTTGTATGGAAATACAAAAAATCTCAAATAGCCAAAGTAATCTTGAGAAAGAAGAATGGAACTGGAGGAATCAACTACAAAGCCACAATCTTCAAGACAGTATGGTACTGGCACAAAGACAGAAAAAAAAAAAAATCAATAGAACAAAATAGAAAGCCCAGAGATAAATCCATTCACCTATGGACACCTTATCTTTGACAAAGGAGGCAAGAATATCCAATGGAGAAAATATAATCTCTTTAACAAGTGGTGCTGGGAAAAGTGGTCAATCACTTGTAAAAGAATGAAACTAGAACATTTTCTAACACCATACAGAAAAATAAACTCAAAATGGATTAAAGATCTCAACATAAGACCAGAAACTATAAAACTCCTAAGGAGAACATAGGCAAAACACTCTCCAACATACATCACAGCAGGATCCTCTAATGACCCACGTCCCAGAATATTGGAAATAAAAGCAAAAATAAGCAAATGGGACCTAGTTAAACTTAAAAGCTTCTGCACAACAAAACAAACTATAAGCAAGGTGAAAAGACAGCCTTCTGAATGGGAGAAAATAACAGCAAATGAAGCAAATGACAAACAACTCATCTCCAAAATATACAAGCAACTCCTGAAGCTCAATTCCAGAAAAATAAATGATCCAATCAAAAAATGGGCCAAAGAACTAAATGGACATTTCTCCAAAGAAGACACACAGATGGCTAACAAACACATGAAAAGATGCTCAACATCACTCATCAGAGAACTACAAATCAAAACCACAGTGAGGTACCATTTCATGTCAGTCAGAATGGCTACAGTCCAAAAGTCTACAAGCAATAAATGCTGGAGAGGGTGTGGAAAAAAGGGAACCCTCTTACACTGTTGGTGGGAATGCAAACTAGTATAGCCACTATGAAGAACAGTATGGAGATTCCTTAAAAACTGGAAATAGAACTGCCTTATGACCCAGCAACCCCCACTGCTGGGCATACACACCGAGGAAACCACAATTGAAAGAGACATGTGTACCCCAGTGTTCATTTGCAGCACTGTTTATAATAGCCTGGACATGGAAGCAACATAGATGTCCATCAGCAGATGAATGGATAAGAAAGCAGTGGTACATATACACAATGGAGTATTAGTCATTAAAAAGAATACATTTGAATCAGTTCTAATGAGGTGGGTGAAACTGGAGCCTATTATACAGAGTGAAGTAAGCCAGAAAGAAAAACACCAATACAGTATACTAACGCAGATATATGGAATTTAGAAAGATGGTAATGCTAACCCTGTATGCGAGACAACAAAAGAGACACAGATGTATAGAACAGTCTTTTGGACTCTGTGAGAGAAGGAGAGGGTGGGATGATTTGGGAAAATGGCATTGAAACATGTATAATATCATATATGAAACGAATTGCCAGTCCAGGTTCAATGCATGATACTGGATGCTTGAGGCTGATGCACTGGGATGACCCAGAGGGATGGTACGGGGAGGAAGGAGGGAGGGGGGTTCAGGATGGGGAACATGTGCATACCTCTGGCAGATTCATGTTGATGTATGGCAAAACCAATACAATATTATAAAGTAATTAACCTCCAATTAAAATAAATAAATTTATATTAAAAAAATAAAATGACTTAGTTCAAGTAGAAATATGTAATATGTGAAGGGACACACAATGCAAAGCCTATCCAATTAGATTAGCAAAGGCATACAATCTACCACTTATCAGAATAAATTTCCCTAGGAATACTGTATGCTCAATACCTTACATAAGCAGCAAATCATGAATTATAATTTCAAATGATTAATACATTTAAATATAAAGTAGGCTTGTGGGAGTAGCACTTAACTAAACATTTTATTTTTCTACCTTTTTCAAATATCTCTGATTTATTAGGTTTACATACTAGAAGTTCATATCATCTGTAATTTCCTAGTTATGGTTTTTGGTAAAGAGAGGATTGGGAGCATTACAGTCCAACAGAGAAAGTTGATAAAGCATTCTGAATTACAAAGCGGGTAGGTTGTAAGCCATGTCCATAATTTTCTTGAGAGTAACACATCCATAAATCAGCTTTTAATGATTTGGTATGTCCATTGTTTCCTAACTATGTGTCCATCAGAATCTATTATTTTGTTCTTACGTAACCAACTGAAACTGAAAATCATTTTTCAAATCACAACAGGGGATTTTTCTCATAAAAGGATGCATGTGTCTATAACTTGAGGGGTCTATTTCTATGGAATGCATCTAGAAATTATCAAAAGTGTTACTTTTCTTTCAGATGTTTAAGAAGCATTTTCAATATCTGTCTTATAGGAATATAAAACTCCTTATTTAAAATGTTCAAGTGTACCAATATTAATCCTTCTTCAGAATTCCAGGTGAAGGATGGTAACATGATCTCTACTTACTTTGTTCATTGCTTTGGGAGATTTGAGCTCTGCCAATTATGTAAAAGTTATTCCTGCTCATTACAAACCTGCACTTTATTTCCATTGCATCAGTGGCTCTGGAATTTCTGTAACTTCCAGTAACACAGCAACAATCCAAAAGTTCTGATAATCACTGTCTCTCACCTTAGCTTGCAACTTAAGTATAATTTCTAAAATTAAATGCTTAATCCTGATTTAGATTTTGAACCATAACAGCTTTCTTTATCCCTATAAAGTCTTCTATCATGTATATTTAGACTTGTGATATAAGTAAGTGTTAGTCACTCAGTAGTGCCCGACTCTTTGCGACCATATGGATTGCAGCCCACCATATTCCTCTGTCCATATTTTCCAAGCAAGGATATTGGAGTGGGTTGCTATTTCCTTCTCCAGGGGATCTTCCTAACCCAGGGATCGAACTCGCTCTCCTGCACTGCAGGCAGATGCTTTACCGACTGAGCTACAAGGGAAGCCCTGAGATATAAGATATAAGATATTCAGAATAGGGATGGTCAGGTAGTTTTCAGGTAGGGTAGAAGAAAAGACAACTTGCCATTCAAAATTATTTTGTGCAAACATATGCACACATACACAGGTGCATATGCATATGAATCTTTGCCAAGTTAACAAAAACTGTACTTTGGAAAATATAATACTATTTAAAATAACAAAGGTGAAAGAGTCAATTCCTAAGCAAGTTGATAAGAAGTCCTGGGTCCCCAAGGAGGAGAAAGGGGTCTGGGGCTCTAAAAGAGAAGACAAGAGTCTATAATTCTCAAGGAGGAGGAAAAGACAAACATATTTTTTTCCCTCTACATTTCTTAGTCACATAAAACATTTTCTTCTTTAAGCCTGGAACTGATGATTACACAACTCAGTTCAAGCTTTGTACTAAGGATTATACAACCATATATCCTGCTTGAGGACAGTTTCTCCTTCCTGAAAACCTTCTGACTAATCCTGATATTTTAGAATGTATATTATGGGAGTGGATCTGGTAAAATTTTTCTATTGTTAAATTCTAATCCTGTTATCTTAATATGTAAATTGTGGGAGTGGGTCTGGTAAAATTTTTACAACCTTCAGACATTCTTTTGATATATTGCAATAACCAACTAAAAAAGTATATAACTCCCTTGCTTAGACTAGGGAAGGTGGTCCTCCCCATCCCCCTTCTGATGTTTGTGTCAGAAGCTTTCTCTGTCCCTTTTTCACTGTAATAAAACTCTGCTACACAGAAGCTCTTGAGTGATCAAGGCTGGTCCCATGTCCTGAAGCAAAAATCTTCTTCAAAGATCACGAATCTGACATCATTCACCATAAGCTATCAAAGGTATATAATCTTATAAGAAAACTGATAGCAACCTGGTTTTATCCACAATTCACAGTAAAAATACTGTATATAGGAGAACAGAGTTTCCTTAAGGAAAGAAATATGATTTATCTATGTGTCATATCCAATGAAATTTCACTGAGGATTTTTTTATGAGTTATAAGATTCACAAGAGGCAGGAAATTCACTCACAGATAGAAATATCAGTTGTGCAATGACGTTTTACACAGCATTCCACTAATTTCCCTTTTTAAACAACCTTGCTATTATTTATTATGATCAGCATCCTCAATTTATATGCATGTATAAATTATGTACATGTATACATTTAAAAAAGTAACTATTTTTAATACAGCTAATATGTGTTTTCAAATGTTTTACAACAATACAAGCAATTTAGGTATTGCTCATTTCTTTTTCCTTCAGGAAATTTATATTTTAATCAATTCTTCTTAATTTATATTTTTATACAGTATGTAGTATTCAAATCTGGCCTTCCTGTCTAGCAATTAGCCTTTTAATAATATTTGCCACTTAGCTAAACAGCATATTACTGCCTGCTTCAATTTTCCATGCAAACTCTCAAATGGTAAATAGAACATTTTAAAGGATACTTCTTAAACCTTCTTATAAATATTTGGTAAGAGGCCCTTAGTATCACATCCATCAACATCTATTGGGAACATCTGTCATTTGAACTAAGATAAATTAATTCATCTTAAGAAGTAATCATTGTCATTTTGCCTTCATCAATCACAATAGCATTAGGATGAAAAATTCTAAGAGGGTATTTTGAGTAAGAGTTTTCCAAATCCATACATTTCAATTTAACACAATCACAAGTACTTTATATATACATCTTTGTAATACACACATGTAACACAACACAGCAAGTAGGAATCAGAAAGCTGCCTGTCACAATTCATAAGCAAGAGAGATCAGGACACTCTTAACGAATTACACTCTTATTTATAGGTCACTTACCACTGAATCTTGATAAACAGTGTTCACAACATACTTCTCCTCTTGTCTGATACCCACTAAAATGTCTTACCATAGAATGGATTAGACTTTATAATCATAGGGAAGACTGAGGTGAATGTTAGGTTAATTGTTAGAAATAAGCCCAAGTAACGCAATATTGCCCAGACAGGGAGTGAAGTGGCTGTTTTGACTTTAGTAGTTCACTTTTCATTCTTGGATAGGAGGTCTCAAATGAAGGCGTAATAATGCTTTCATTAATTTGCTGATCTTACCTTCTTCACAATAACCCCACTAACCTAAGAATGGAGGCCCAAATCAAGGTTGTCCCCTCAATGCAGATGTATATATTAAATTGTAGGTCATTAAAAATTTGGCCTTCACACAAACCACAAAATACCTTCAAGAAAAAATTTTAATTTAAAATACATTATTGACATGTTCCTTACCGATAAGTATATTCATAATAAAATCAGAAGAAATAAAAAATAAGCAACAAAATTTAACAGCAACTCTTCTCAGTAAAAGCCAGTCATTAAGCTTTTAAATATAACATGAAAAAAAAACTAAAAAATCTTAATTTAAAAAATGATTTTTGCTACCATTTAGCAATGTCATCACATGGCTACATGGATTTGAGTTTCCCTTCTTTAGACACATAATTGCTCTTGGACTAGGATACAGTGGTGAGGAGCTGAAACTGTATGTCCTCAAACACACCGAATCAGCAGAAATAATCACACTGTCCTGTGTAGGTGTGAACTTTCACTTAGAACATGATGAGTGGAGTTATTTCTCTAACTAGATCCACTTTAGTTCCAACTGATAGACAGCAGTTACCCTCACAAACCTGTAAATGGCTCTGAGATCTTCCTCATACAGTACATGCTTTTACTGATGATCGTGTCCCTTTTACCTTCTTTCCTACAATACGAAATATCTCTAGAGATTTAACTATATTTCACCTTCCCCAGCTCTTTTGCCAATGTGATCCTACTGTTGTGTATCCCTCTAAAGGAATAGATTCTTCTGGATAGAAATAGCAAATAAATGGAAAGAGGCCCTACATGACAGTTAACAGGGACTAAAATGCCAAATACTAAAAACACACATCTGGAAATTAGAAGAGCAAAGAAAGAGGGGCAAATACCATGCATTAAATACAGAAGGAATATGCTTTTACAGAAAGAGAAACCACAGATGAGGAGGAGGGTTACATTATTTTCTCATTATATAGACTAAGTATCTTCACTTTTGACTCAAATTATTCTGTAAACATCACCAAAAATAAAATTACCTTTGAGTGACAAGAAAATATTGATTTACTGAATTGAATATTCCACCATCTCATTACACCCAGCAACCTGAGTCACAGAGAAAAGTAGAGCATTTACATGTTTAGACTGAAAATGATTTTATCTAATTAAAATTAGATAATAATATAATATACATCACATAAATAATATGATATTCTGTTTGATACTACTAAAAATTTCCCTTCTGTATAAAGCATCTAGAGTAGACACTAATTAAAGGAAATTTTAGAATCACTAGTCTTACCAGGGCATCTTCATACCATCGAACAATGCACACCCACCTTGTAGCACATGCCAAAACCCTTGGACATGAGAGTGAAGAATCACAGATGCCATAAAATGTTTTCATTGTTAGAATTATGCTTATCTTTCAGTAAATCACTTTAAATATTGCATCAAATCTTTGCTCAAAAAGGCTTTTATGCCTTGTCTAGAGGGCCCTACTGCTTTAAAAATCCACTTTAACAGAAACAAAATTTACCTCACTGGAAACAGGATATTTTCTTCAGTTTCAGAGAAGCAAGTACAAATAACTCATTTACATAAACGTGTAAAATGTTTTTTGACCATAGTGATGAGATGTTATCAAAATCCCTTTCAACACATCCCCATCATCCTTAACGTCATCAGCATCAGTGAACATCACCCACCACATCATGGCAACACTGAAACCCTTTTCTCTTCTTCTCCATCCCTATCCCTTTGATTCTCTTACCTCTCTCCCTCCTTGTACTGACTCCAATCTTTTCAAGTTCAAACCCTGAAAGAGAAAAAAAAAAAAAAAAACCTACATATATTACTGATGGCAAAGAAGAAGTAACTAGTACCAGTGAAAAATTTTGAAGTGAAACAATTCATTTAACAAAGAAGATCTGAAGGTAGATTAATATTTCATACATATGATAATGTCTATAAGTAAGTCTTCTAATGTGGTATCAATGCACTTCTTTTTAAATCTCAAGACATTAAGTAAATTTAAAATATAAAGCATTTTTTTCTTTAGTAATGATTGCTCATCCCTCAGTGAAATCACATAAAAGCATGTGCTAGGATAGTAAGCTTTTATTCTATTGCTCTGCACTTGGCACATCCTGGAGCCCAGATCTGAGTTAAGGTTGATAAAAAGCATTAGCTTCATTTGCTGCACTGATGATCATCTAGGAAATATTCAGAATTTTATCTCCTGAAAAAATTTCTCATCTTCTATTATCATAACTGCTTTTTACATTAAAAGAGGAGGGATTCACTTTAAATCCTCAATAAATACTAAGAATAATTAAATGGGAGAAGACTCTCTCTTTCTTCACATGCCTATTGCAAAATATGCTTGTGGCACTAGAGTCAGTCTGTCCATCTGTCTAACCTCCCTGGAAATACAGCTATTTAGAAAGTGAGAGGATGAAACAAATTGGTCCCTCCCCTAAACCCAATAAAGGGCTTCCACTGTGACTCAGGCAATAAAGAATCTGCTTGCAGTGCAGGTAACCCAAGTTAGTGGGTCGAGAAGATCCCCTGGAGGAGAAAGGCATGGCAACCCACTCCAGTACTCTTGCCTGGAGAATCCCATGGACAGAGGAGCCTGATAGGCTACAGTCCATGGGGCTTCAAAGAGTCAGACATGACTGAACGACTTTTCAAAACAACAACAAATGCAATAAAAGCTTCAGTGACTGTTATTTTCCTTATTGTAGTAGTTTTGTATATGGAAGGACCTATATGAAAATTGCAGTGACATATGGTATCATAGCACGTAATTCTTTCTTTTTACCTTCCTTTCTTTTTCTTATCTTCTATGCTATTTCTCTCTCTCTCTCAATCACTCCCATACATTATTTTACAATACATACTTATTTGATATGTACTGTGGGTCAGACACCCTGCTAGATACTAGGGTTATCAGTAATAAATAGTCTTCAAAGTTTAGGAGATCAAACTTGCTTTGTGTGACTACACACAAAAAACTGAAGCTAAGACTTCAAGATAATGATGCCAGGTATACAATATTCTCTGTTAGCATAGGATGAAAGAGAAATTCATTCAATGAATCAGCAAATACATAAAGGAGCACAAAGGAGAATCACATCCAAACGGTGTTAGAGGCTGAAGAGGAAAAGCGGAACAGCAGGCAGCACTCTAAAAACCTGGCTACTCAATGTCTGGGGTCTGGATTTGTAGCACATTCGTTTCTAATGATGACTCCACTCAAGACCAGCTGAGCAGGTAAATATATTTTAACATATTTTCCAGGTGATTCACATGCATTTTAAGAGTTTGAAAACCACTGCACTAAGAGGTCTATGAAAGGCAAATGGTTAAGCTGGCATATACTGTGAGTTGTGCATAAGAAGAGCAACAGGAAAAGAGGCTGCAAAGTTGACCAGATTGTGAAGTCTTAGACTGTTCTTCAGGGCTTCCCTGGCGGCTCAGATGGCAAAGGATTCACCTGCAATGCAGGAGACCCAGGTTTGATCCCTGGGATGGGAAGATCCACTGGAGAAGGGAATGGCACCCCACTCCAGTATCCTTGCCTTGAGAATCCCATGGACAGAGGATCCCAGTCCATGGGGTTGCAAAGTCCGACAGCACTGAGCAACTAACCCAGACTGCTCTTTAGGTAAATGCTTGTTTTGATAGCACTGTTTAAAAACTGGGGATATAGTTTTAAATTATCAAACACAGACATATATGAAAACCTACGTAGTCTCACAATTCAGTCTAAATCTACTTCTTACTTTCTCTTTTTCTTAGAAACACTACCAGAAGAAAAATAGAAGGAATACAAGTAAATATTGGGATGTACCTGTATGATGAGTTTTTTAATGTGCCTCTAAATTATGTAACAGAGCTTCAGAAATCTTAACAATTTTTCACATTATTGTGAATAATTTTGACTTAAGGTATTTTTCTATTTCTGATGAAAATCTGAATAACATATAACTTTAAGTATATATATTCTGCATTATCACTATACATTTCAAAGAAAATTGACCATAAGAAAAATATGCTAGACTTAACTACTGTATTTCTAACTTTTTATTTTAGAATTTAAGAAAAGATT
>SJYC01150683.1:0-40120 GCA_006408675.1 Madoqua kirkii
GAAAGAGATGGGAATACCAGACCATCTTATCTGCTTCCTGAGAAGTCTGTATGCAGGTCAAGAAGCAACAGTTAGAACTGGACATGGAACAACAGACTGGCAGAAAGCAAAGAAGAAGTAAAGAGCCTCTTGATGAAAGTGAAAGAGGACAGTGAAAAAGTTAGCTTAAAGCTCAACATTCAGAAAACTAAAATCATGGCATCTGGTCCCATCACTTCAAGGTAAATAGATGAGAAACAGTGGAAACAGTGACAGACTTTGTTTTTTGGGCTGCAAAAGCACTGCAGATGGTGAGTGAAGCCATGAAATTAAAAGATGCTTGCTCCTTGGAAGAAAAGTTATGACCAACCTAGGCAGCATATTAAAGCAGAGACATTACTCTGCCAACAAAGGTCCATCTATTCAAAGCTATGGTTTTCCCAGTAGTCATGTATGGATGTGAGCATTAGACTATAAAGAAAGCTGAACACTGAAGAACTGATGCTTTTGAACTGTGGTGTTAGAGAAGACGCTTGAGAATTCCTCAGACTTCAAGGAGATCCTACCAATCCACCCTAAAGGAAATCAGTCCTGAATATTCGTTGGAAGGACTGATGCTGAAGCTGAAACTCCAATACTTTGGCCACCTGATGCGAAGAACTGACTCACTGGAAAAGACCCTGATGCTGGGACAATAGAGGATGCAATGGTTGGATGGCATCACCGACTCAATGGACAGGAGCTGAGCAACCTCTGGGAGTTGGTGATGGACAGGGAAACCTGGTGTGCTGCAGTCCATGGGGTCGCAAAAAGTCGGACATGACTGAGCAACTGAACTGAATTAAAATTTCATATGAAATAAAAAATATAAAACAGAACCTTAGAACATTTCTTAAACCTGGCAGTATTCTAAAATGAAATTCTAAATTCTAAAATGAAATTCATGCTCATGACTTTTAGGATATGGGAAACAATGTTATGATGTACTTTTGAATTCAGACAGACATGTGCTTAAATCTTTGCTTTGGTATCTTCTTTTGTGTTCTCTCTAATGAATTACACAATACTTCTCAACCTCTTCTTTATACTTGAAAAAATAATAGATGTAATAATTATTATGTAGTTGCTATAAAAATTATATTAGACAATATGTGTATAGCACTTAGCAAAGAGCCAGGAGGAACAGCATATTCCAAAAGAGTAACTGCTATCCTTTTGTTATAATTGTTATTATTATTACACTCATATAGCATGTCTAAATATAAGATCAATTTGAGCAAAATACCTTGATATTGTACTTTTCTTTTGAAGAATGTAAATTATAACATTTTTCTTTAACTCCTTGATATATTTATATTTGTAATGGTGTTTTGAATTTGTCAGTTAATTCTATCATGTCATTTCCATGTCTATTGTATTGGCAATTATTTCCCAGTTATTAGTCACATTTTCCTATTTTTCCTTATGTCCAATAATGTTTTTATTGGTTCTCAGATATTGAGATCTTACTCTGCTTAGTGTTGGATTTGTTTATTCTCTTAGAAGGAGTTAGGACTGTTTGTGCAAATGATTAAGTTATTTGTGGGTCCAACTAACTACAAAACTTGTTTTAATGACATCTTTAGGCTAAGTCTGAAGTTGTCTTTAGAGTTATTTATCTTTATTACCAAAGCTCAATCTTTCTGTGCTCTCTCCTGAATATTCATGTATTCAAAGAAAATTCACTACTCTGACTGATAGAAATTCAAAAGATTCCAGACCTAAGAAAATGTTGGGAATTTTATTTAAAATTCTCTTGTAATCATTCTTTTGTAGCAGTTATTCTTTGCCTAGCCTTGTCAAATTTCACTTGACATATGTGAAGGTTGTTTATCAAATAAAATTCTCAGAGTAACACACATGTAGATTTCTAGAGCTCTTCTCTGTGTATTTTCCTCCTTTCTAATAATCAGACCTACAAATTCTAGCTACCTGTTCTTTCCAAACTCAGATAGTTGTCTCCTCAACTACAAAATTTAAAAACTCTGTAGTTCTGTCTGGGCAGTCCTTCCATGGACCAATACCTGAATTCCCAGCCTTCCTATTTCTTACCACTGCATTTCTTCTTAAATAGTAATATCATTTTGGAGAATAAAACACACTTTTGAAAGATGAAGACAATGTTGAACTCTTTTAGTTTGGTGGTTGTTCAGTCGATAAGTTGTGTCAAACTCCTTTGACCCTATGGACTGTAGGCCTCCAGTCTCTTCTGTCCGTGGCCTTCTCCAGTCAAGAATACTGAAGTGGGTTTCATTTCCTCCTCCAGGGATCTTCCCCACCTGGGGATTGGACCTCGGTCTCCTGCATTGCAGGCAGATTCTTTACCAACTGAGCCATCAGTTTATCTATCAAGATAATGATGTGGGAGTGGAAGGATATAGAGAGTTGTACTGGATGACCACTGTAGAGCTCTACTATCTGTGCTGTGTTTTAATTTTAAAACAGACAGTCTGGTTCTCTTACAGGTTCTTACTATGCATCTTTCTAGTATGGCTTCTTAGTGAGATAGATAAACAATTCAAGAAATTAAGAAATCCCAATGAATTTGACCCTGGTGGCCTAGACAGTAAAGCACCTACCTGCAATGTGGGAGACATAGGTTGGCCTGGTCAGGAAGATCCCCTGGAAAAGGAAATGGCAACCCACTCCAGGACTCTTGCCTGGAAAATTCCATGGATGGAGGAGCCTGGTGGGCTACAGTCCAGGGGGTCAAAAAGAGTCAAACACGACTGAGAGACTTCACTTCTTCTTCAGTGATTTTGAACGTAGTTTGATAAAAATACTCTCAAACTTATTTGGTTCCTAAATCCTGGTTTTCTTAATTTGGATATCTAAATTTTCCTCTATCAGATAGCTGCACACACTTTAAATTGAGTGTAGTTTCAGTTATACTGTTGATTAAAAAAAAAATAAAAAGCCCTTAGTTATAAATATGGCTTTCTAACCTTAGTTATATTTAAGATTCATTTTGTAAGTGATAGTATTGAGATATGTGACTCATCATAGGTTTACAGAATAAACTTAGAAATTCAGAAACTTTCCCAAGGCTGGTGACCCTACTTAAAAACTCCAAGAATTCACCCTTACATATAATTTCCAGGCTTCCTTTAAAGTTAATGAATATAGTTTAAATATTCTTTGTGGTCTCATAACTTTTTTAGGTCATTATATTGGGAAAACTTTTTCTTATAGTATATTGAAATATTTATATCATAGAGAGATTTGTATTCAGCTCTTTGAAAGTTCTATGGAGTTCACTAAAATTTGAACTAAAACCCATCCAAAGACAAAAAAGAAAAGAAAACATTCAAGTGTAAAAAATTATCAAACTGTTTTTCTTTTTTTCACTTTGAAACTAGTCATATCGGTCACCTTTGGAACTCTGTATCAAGATATCTGTAATTCATTCACTGGAAACTTTGCATTGTTCTTCATTTTCCTTCTCAAAAACCAAAATACGTCATTGCTTTTGGTGACTTTGTCCCATTCCTCTGTCATTTTAAAAATGGAAAACCATTCCATATATTAAAAGTAATATTGTAATTACATCACAGGATACTTTAAAATGTCCACATATTAAAAATAGTATATATTTGTTGAATTTTCACTAGATGACAGGCATAATGTTGAGCACTTTACATGACATTTTTTGTTCCTCACAATTACTTTCTTTTGTAAGAACCACTATTAATTCCCATTTTTGGCATAGGGTCATTGAAGCAGAGAGGTTAATTAACTTACTTAAGGAGACACAGTGAGAAGGAGGTGGAGTTAATTATTGAGCCCAGAGTATTTGACTTAGAGCTCCTTTTGCAACCAGTATACAGAGTGCCTCCAAAAATAACTATTATTTTATGTCTTACATGTATTGAGATAATGTCTAATATGATAGACTAATATATGTTTAATAAATAGATGAGTACACCTAAACACAGAATTATGTCAAGTTCACATATACCATGTCATTTTTACATATTTAAGAAGTAAATGCAAGATAAATTTTTGGCTTTGAATTCATTTAGGATTTGGAAATAACTGTGAGAAAAAAAGTTAAAGTAAATGAGATTGGATTCCAGAGTTCCTGATTTCTTGGAAAGAAATGTAAAATTCAATTGAAATACTTCCTGGGGCGAACAAAGATTAAAAGAAAATTAATTCAACTATGTGGGCACAAATAACATTGGATAGAGCTTGTCTGTGATTATCGTTGCTTTAGGCTATCTAAAATATTATACAAGTATGGTACTTCCATACCTCTAGTTTTCTACAAGTTCCCATTTTGGTATACTGCATAAGTTAAATTTCTTCTACTCCTGGGATTTGGATCCTCATATTCCATGAGTTTATATACAATGAAATTTGCCCTAAAACTAGAATATTTCCAGTATTTCTGATGTTCATAGTTGGTCCGTCATTTGTGATGAAGGTGTCTTTTCATTTCTGATATGAGACTAATCAACAACATAGAATTTCTATTAAGATTTCATGTAATATTATTTCTTACAACCTCTGTTTTATTCTAATTCTTAAATGGAAAATTAAAGACACAGGTTCAGAAGATAAGTAATCTCAAATATTGCCAATGAAAAATGTAATGTTTTAGAAACCCTCATGGTGGTAACATTAGTCTACTGCAAAATTTAACAGATATAGACAGGACTTCTAATGAGTGGAATGTGGCACTGCTAAATATTTCAAAATCTATCCCTTGATTAGGCTAAGCTAATTGGAATAGTAGTCTGTTTAGTAAGCTGTGTTTTATATTCTTACTATGGAATATAAAAAGAGAGAACTTCCTAAAGTAGTTCAAGAGAGAGGACCAATAGATAGGACATGTTTGTCTATCAATCTATTTGTATTTCTATAGTGCCTGAGCCCATCTCTTTCTAAACCGATTCATATCACCTGTATATAGAATCTGTGTTTTCATTGTAGTCCTTGTTCATGACAAGCATTGTTTTAACATAGACTTCTGAACCAGGTGCTCATCCCAGGGGGAACTTTCTTCACCTAGATGCCTGCACAACCAAACCCACAGCTTCTAGGTGTATGCTTACATCTTACCTTCTCAGAGAGGTCTACTTCATCCTCTTATTCAATATTTTAGGGACACTTGAATTTCTTAATATACTGAATACATCTATCACTATTGTATATTACCAGTCCTTCCAATCTGTATTTAAGTGCTACAAAGGCAAGCATCAGATCTTTGTTGCTGTGTTTTCTAGATCATTCCAATTGTTTAAACAGTACCTGGAGAATGATGAGTGCTAAAATATTTAAATGTTTGTTGAATAAACGGACATTTATTTTTCAATTTATTCATGTATCTAAAGCTTTACCTAACTGTTCTATATTAATTTATATTTGTAAATTGTATGAAGTCTGCTAGCTTTAGTGATCTATCAGATAAAATGTTGACATCCCTATTAAAGTTAAATCAACAAAAAAATCTAAAAATTCCTTTATAATTTTTAAATTTTCAGCATTTTCTCATCACACTAAATCTGTTGACAACAGCAAAGCAAGTGTGCTGTTAGGTTTTCAATTAAATATCTAAGCATTAATCAGTAACAAATTTACTTTATAAGGATTTTAGGAAATATTGTTGATTTCAGAATATCTTTTGAAGTATAATTCACAATATTCTCTTCCTACCAAGATGACAATGATTATTTCAGGATGAAAACTAAACTAACATATGCAAGTCTGGAAATACAAACCAAGTTCAATTAAAATAAATAGTATGGATTACTGGATTCTATCTATATCTAGAGTAATTATTCATCTTTATCATAATTCTTAGAAAATTAAAGTTTAGTTCAGGAAGACTGAGTCTAGACTATGAATTGAGAACAATGCCAGTTTGTAAAATGGTAAAGTTACATGTGATTGTAGACCCCTTCTCCTACTGCCTTCAATCTGTCCCACTTTCAGGGTCTTTTAATGAGTCAGTTCTTCGCATTAGATGATCAAAGTATTGACATTTCAGCTTCAGCATCAGTCCTTCCAATGAATATTCAGGACTGATTTCCTTTAGGATTAACTGATTCGATCTCCTTGCAGTCCAAAGGACTCAGAGTCTTCTCCAATAAGAGAGTTCATAAGCATCAATGAGTTCTAAATGATATGAAATGGGATTTTGATACTGACACTGTTAATTACTTCTTAAGCAGGATCTCTTGATGAAAATTCAAGGGAAGCTGGAAATGCTTCTATTTAACTGTTTCATTCATCTGCTTGACTGGTTCATATTCTATTCATGCACTTTCCTGTGTCACAAGACTTCTTTGTAGTCTGCATTAAGATGCCTTTTTGTTCATCAGAGCCACTATTATTAATAGAAATTTAACATCTCATCTCAATTCTTTAAAATTTCCTTTAAGTAACAAGTTTATGAATTAGATCACTAAAGGGACTCTGCAAAATGCTCACTGCTCACTTATGACCCAGAGTTGGGGTCTCAGTTCACTTGTTGGGTGCACCTCTCCATGGTGCCCTCTTCTTGATGAGGCTGCAGTTCTCTAGCCAGCAGCCTCTATATATTGCCTCACTGAAGTGATAGGATGAATTTATATGTTTCTTCCTTCTGAAAGAATATACAAGCACCCCAGTGTTAATTGCAACATTATTTACATTGCCAGGACATGGAAGCAACCTAAATATCTATCAACAGAGGAACAGATAAAGAAGGTGTGGTACATATGCACAATGAAATATTACTGAGCCATAAAAAAGAATGAAATTATGCCATTTGCAGCAATATAGATGGACATAGATTATCATAGTACGTGAAGTAGGTCTGACAAAGAAGACCAAATATTATGATATTACTAAAATGTGGAATCTAATTTTTTCAATGATACAAATGAACTTATTTACAAAATATAAACAGACTCACAGATTTAAAAAACAAACCAATGGTTACAAAATGAAAACAATGAGGAAAAGGATAAACTAGGAGCTTGTACTCTACATAACACAGATAACCAAGAACCTACTGTATATAGCACATGAACTATACTCAATATTCTGTTATAACCTATACACACTAAAGAGACTGGGTCTTTGATGCCTATTTAATTTCTGTCACTGTCACTAAAACTCAAATTGGATTTACTGTCTCACAAAGATATCCCGGGCCATGGTGATACAAAATTTGTTGTTGTTCAGTCACTCAGTTGTGTCCAACTCTTTGTGACCCCATGGACTGCAGCATGCCATGCTTCCCTGTCTGTCACCATCTCCCAGAGCTTGCACAAACTCATGTCCATTGAGTCGGTGATGCCATCCAACCATTTCATCCTCTGTTATCCTCTTCTTCTCCTGCCTTCAGTTTTTCCCAGCACCACGGTCTTTTCACATGAGTTGGCTCTTCACATCAGGTGGCCAAAATATTGGAGCCTCAGCTTCATCATCAGTCTTTCTGATAAATATTCAGGATTATTTTCTTTAGGATGGACTGGTTGGATCTCCTTGTGGTCCAAGGGATTCTCAAGAGTCTTCTCCAAAATCACAGTTCAAAAGCATCAGTTTTTTGGAGCTCAGCCTTCTTTATGGTCCAACTCTCAAATCCACACATGACTACTGGAAAAAACCACAGTTTGGACTATATGGAGCCTTGGTGGCAAAGTAATGTCTCTGCTTTTTAAAACGCTGTCTGGGTTTGTAATAGCTTTTCTTCCAAGGAGCAAGCATCTTTTAATATAAAATACAGAGAGAATCAAGAAGAGAAACCTCAACAAGAAAGGCATCTTAATAGTATTGATGACTCACAGAGCAATTTACAAATAAACATCTTAAAGAAAAAAAAATGAGAGTCAGAAAAACAATGAATGTGTGTGTGTGTGTGTGTATAAATGAAACACTTTGCTACATACCTGAAACATTTTTTTTTTGTAAAGTCAAACAAGCAGTTAGGAGTTAATTAGTGATAGAACATCCATATGAATTTTTTGTATTTCAAAAGCAAGAAAATGAGTTGTGCTTCTCTTATTACTTGCCTTTTAAGTCTATTAATTTGAGTACTATGGCTTGCATACATTTTAAGAGGAATGGGTTGTATCTTTTATTTTTCATTTGTTTGCCTTAGCTAAGGAAACAAATATTCTGGAAACACTTTAAGACCCCTAATTGCCAAAGTTTCTAGGCACATGAACACTTGTATGCATGTTTTGACCATATAAGGAAAATATATTTTAGCTATTAAAATAATTTGAAAACAAATAATCCATCGTCCTTTTCTTCTCTAGTAGTCATACAAAGGCTAATTTTTTTAACCATTCATGCAAGTCATAACAACTTTTCTTCAACTCAGTCTTTTAGGAGAGTTTGAGATTTCAGGTACAGATATGTTTATATTCTGTATATTCTATAGTTACCATCTTATTAATGAAAAGTTTTTCTTATTATTTGCCTTTCACACTGTTTAGTTATGCCATTTCTTACAAGGAACATTCTAGAATAACAAGCTCATTCCCTCTCCCTCAAATCTGGTGCTAACGCATTTGCTTACTCATACACACAGTGTTTTGGGTAATTTCAGGCATTTTAGCTGGAGAACTTTAGGGAGCCTTGAATACACTGAATTGAGGGTTTGAAAGGACCATCATCTTATAATGAACATCATTAACCTATATACTTAAAAGAATCTGCTCAGGGCTTCTCTTGTGGCTCAGTGGCTTATGCAGGAGACACCGATTCAACCCCCAGTCAGGGAAAATCCCACATGCCATGGAACAACTAACTAAATGCATGTGTCACAACTATTGATCCTGTACTGTAGAGCCTGAGAGCTACAACTACTGAGCCTGCATGCTCTAGCGCCCGTGCTCTGAAACAAGAGCAGCTACTGCCATGAGAACCCAGGTACCTCAGCCAGAGAGTAACTAGTACCTCTGCTCTCAGTAACTAGAGAAAAACCCTCATAGGTTTATAGCAGGGGTCCCCAGTCTCCAGGATCTAATGCATGATGATCTGAGTTGGAATTGATGTATGATAATAAAAATAAAGTGCATAATAAGTGTAATGTGCTTGAATCATCCCCAAACCGTCCCCTGTCACTGCCAGTCCATGGAAAAATTGTCTTCCATGAAAATGGTTCCTAGGGATAAAGAGGTTGGGGACTGATGGTTTATAGGGTTATCTTTTTGTCATTATTATATTTAAAATATTAGACAACCAACAAGGGCCTATTGGATAGCATGGGGAATGCTGTTCAACATTCTGTAATAAAGTAAATGTGAAAAGAATTTGAGAAAGAATAGATACATGTATAACTGAGTCACTTTGCTGTACACCTGAAACTAACACAACATTCTTAATCAACCGTGCTACAACATAAAACATGTTAAATAAATAAAATATTATAGATACACTATTAATATACGGATACTAATATTTGCAATTCAAATCCATTCAGAAAAAATAATTAAATAAACTTGCTTGTTCCTTTTTCTCACTGATCTTGAGAAATTATGTGGACCTCTGAGATCACATTTCTTTTTCATGAAAATTAGAAAATTACGCTACATACTCTTCTTCAACTCTAAAACACTGAAATTTTTATTTTCTTTAAAAAAAATTAAGGTTGAAATCTCTAAGTTTTAATATTTGAGTTCTTTGTTTAATCAATTTCAAGAATTTTATCAATAGTTGTGGCCTCTGCCTGCATAAAACTAATGTATCACCAGTTTTCTTTGAAAATCTCCTTCTACTATTCTAAGAGTTCTTCAAAAATTTAAACAAATAACCAGTGTCAGTATGAGTGTATAATTTAAACTTTGCTATAGATATTTTATATTTTTAATAATTATTACCTTGAAAATTGGCATAATGTATCCATTTACAGTTTCTACTTTTAAATATAATATCTATAATGCTTTTGAACTCTATATTGTCTGAGTAACTCTACTGAAGTCTCAATATTAAACAAATAAATCAGATTGTGTCAACATCCGCTGCTAGAGATCTTGCTATATGAAATGTATTTATTTCTGTCATTATTAATTTCTAGGAACAGCAAAACAGACCAGAAAAATAAACGTTTAGTCTTAGACTGCACATCAGAAAATGCACCACAGCTTAAATTTTCACTTGACAGATCAGTGTTGCATAGTGTAATTTAATGTCCTCCCAAATCCAAAGACCACCCTGAAAATAAAATGAAAATTTCCATTTCCCTATAGTATCTACTCTAATCTAACTGCATTTTCATCGTGCCTTTCTGGAAACTGGATCTGGCTTGGAAATCTATAAACATTAGGAAGACAATGTTACAACTATTTGGAGTATATAATTATCCTTCCAATCTGATGATAACATAACATTTTCTGAAAACCAGGTGATGTTTTAAATACATAAAGTGCAATCATCAGATTTCCATTCAAGCTAGCCCAGTGATTTGTTATAGTAAGAAGCTAATTAAACAAATGCTATGGCTACATTTGGCAAGGATTAACCACGATGTACCAGTTGGAGAGATGAATTTTGAAATTAAATACTGTGTATTAACTCTAATGATATTGTTCTCTAATTTATTCAACTTGAAAGTGTAGCCAAGGAAACGTTAAGCTTTGTTCCTCATGAAATAGCTATCTGATCAGGGAAAGTCTAGAGTTATTTGAATGACAGAGAACTGGTCAGAAATGGTACTTTTTTTTTTTTTGTCTTAGGGCTTCAAATCAGTTTTTAGCTTTTCCAATCAGGAATGTGAAAACCTGTAAGACTTTGAAGCATCCTAGGGTATTCCTTCTTACCCTCCTTGCCCTGCCATCACCAAGGATGCAGTGTACCTTAAAAGGAAGGGAGAGACAAAGTCTTAATGCAACACTGTCCTGTTAGCATATGCTTTCCTTTGGCTAATAGCCATTTAATCAACCCGTTGACCTCTCACTTTTATTTTCTGGCTTATTTATTCACTCAACAAATACTGCTCTGACAGCCTGTTATATGCCAGGTCTATTCTATGTGTTGTGTAGAAAAGATGTACTTCTTTTGGTACTTACATTAAAATATTTTATAGATATGATTTTATATAAAGATTTATAGGATGTTACCATTTAAAAACAGCTTAAGAAATTATTTACCCCTTTCCTTGATTTTATTTGTGAAGAAACTGAAGGCTACAGACAGAGAATATGATTTCTCAAGATTACATATAGTGAAGGGTTATGGTAAACATAATGCCAGTGATTCGCTCTACTTCTCCAGATATCACTAAAGATAATTACCTATTTACATCTGCTTTTTAAAATGCTTCTAGCCTCTTACCCTCTCACTGTGTTCTGGTTATGCTTTTCCTGTGCTGTGGATGACCTGGTTGGGAGAGTTACACTTTCCTGTTTGCCCTTTTCTGAGTCACCTTCAATTGCAGGTTCTTTAATTGTTGTCTGACACCATAGGAACAATCTTGGCTGTGAAGGAGGCCAGGTGAATCCCCAAGGTTTACTGTACTGTGCTTCATTTCTCTTCTGTCGCTAACTGTGAGACCATTTGGCAACAGTTGACTCAGAGCCTTAAGATAATTAGTTCTTTCTCAGAATGGCATGTTTAAGGAAGAAAGTACGCAACATTTGTTCCAAAACCCAAATCTATCATTTGGAGAATGTGACCCATTTTGGTGGCTCTTTGATATTTTTGAAAATAGCTTCATGAATAATACCCTGAATAAAGTGGTCTTCTTACATCTTATTTCTGAATTATGTCTAATACCATCCCAAGAACATCTTGTTCCTATTGAAAACTAACAAGCAAAACAAACAAACAAAAAAACTTTATGGAAGAACATAAAATACTACAAAAGAAATAAAAAGATAAATTTAAAGTAGATGACAGGTCTGCCCCTACTTCCTGCCTGTCCTCCATCTCTCATTTGCTGTTGTTGTTCAGCTACTAAGTCATGTCCAACCCTTTCTGACCCCTTGGACTGCAGCACGCCAGGCTCCCCTGTTCTTCACTGTCTCCAGGAATTTGTTCCACTCTTCTCCGGTAGTATATTGGACACCTTCCGACGCAGGGGGCAGGGGCTCATCTTCTGGTGTCATATCTTTCTGCCTTTTCATATTGTTCATGGGGTTCTTGCAGCAAGAATACTGGAGTGGTTTGCCATTCTCTCCTCCAGTGGATCATGTTTTGTCTGAACTCTTCACTTAGACCTGTTCGTTTTGGGTGACCCTGCCTGGCATGGCTCATGACTCACTGAGTTACGTAAGCCTCCTTGCCCACAACAAGGCGGTGATCCATGAAGGGGCCCTCTCTCCTTACTGTCTTCATAAATGGTACTCTTACCTGCTGGATCGCTCAAGTCAGAAACAAGGGTATCATCCTTACCCCGCCTTTTTGTTTGTCCTATTCTACACCAAAGAAGCCCCCACCAGGCTCTGGATATCAGCCCCTTTCTGAGTATGTTGGCCAGGTTGTGGGGTGCCTTATTTCTTGCTAAGTCTTAGGGTGTGATGAGCTGCTACAGGCAAATGGGGTTGGTATTTTTGTCTTCACAGCTGAAGATGCATCTGAGTACAGTTGAATTACAATGTGTTACAGTGGAGTGATTCAGTTATACATATATGTCTTTTCCCTTAGAGGTTACAATGAAATATTTAGTATAGTATGCTGTGCTATACAGTAGGTCCTTGTTTGTTATTTTCTACATAGTAGTGTGTATATTATGGGCTTCCCTGATAGCTCAGCTGGTAAAGAATCCACCTGCAGCACAAGAGACCCTGGTTTGATTTCTAGGTTGGGACGATCCCTTTGAAGAGGGCATGGCAACCCACTCCAGAATTCTTGACTGGAGAATCCCATGGACAGAGGAGCCTGGCGAGCTACAGTCCAGAGGGTCGAAAGGAGTCAGATTTGCCTGAGTAACTAACACACAGCAGTGTTATATATATATATATATATATAATTCTTGGCATACAGCTTTAAAAACGTTTGTAATGTCCTAAGTGATAAACATGAATACAAATGCTATCACATTATTTTGATATTGTGGGAAATAATTTGTTTCCTAATAACCAATGGGATAGCTCTAATTTTAGAAAGTGAGGAAACCAATCCCTTTGGTAGGGAATTCAAAACCCTTGTAACTTCGGCCCAGTTTACAAGTCTGACTTCATTTACACTTAATATTATAATGAATGCTGATTTTATAATAATATCTAGCATTATGTTCATTATGTAAGCACATATATTACTGTGTAACACTACAGTGTACAAAGTAGATATATTTTGTATGAATACTCTGGTATCTTGCACATTCACAGTGCTCTATGTTTGTTCTCTCTAACAAAATGTCTTTGTACTATCTTGCCATAAAAATCTTTCAGGATGATATAGCTTAAATGTCACTACGTCCTGGAGATTTCTTAAATCATTTTAAAGAAAATTCTTATTTCCTTTCCTTATACTTCCTTAATCCTTTGAACACTGATTAAAGTATTTAACATGGTCTACTCTATGTTTTAAACACCCATTTTCATCCTAAACCACTAAGGTCTTAGATTTATAAAAGCACTATATGTAGTTTTTATTTATTTATTTACCTGAGTGTGCTATGTGTGTGTGGATGGTGCTTAGTCATGTCCAATTCTTTGGGGTCCCATGGACTATGATCTGTCAGTCTCCTCTGTCAATGGAATTTTCTAGGCAAGAATATTGGAGTGGGTTGTTATTTCCCACTCCAAGGAATCTCCTCAATCTAGGGATCAAATCCCTACAGTTTTTTAAAGTGGATTCCTTACCACTGAACCACCTGAACTTCCCTAATAAGAGAGTCATATTTAACCGTCTTGATTTGATCTGTCTTTATATAGTACACAAAACTGTGCAGAAAATTTTGAAAACCTGGAGTTAGACTATTAGGATCATTCTACCTGATGCAAAAAGCTGACTCATTGGAAAAGATCCTGATGCTGGCAAAGGTTGAAGGCAGGAGGAGAAGGGGACGACAGAGGATGAGATGGTTGGATGGCATCATCAACTCAATGGACATGGGTTTGGGTGGACTCCAGGAGTTGGTGATGGACAGGGAGGTCTGAGTGCTGCAGTCCATGGGGTCACAAAGAGTCTGACACAACTGAGCAACTGAACTGAAAACACACCACTGCCATTATTTAGGGTTCTTTCTCATATTATAATTGTAGATTTTGATTCAGAATCCTGCTGTATTTTACTGTCCTCCATAAGCTGGCATTGTAAAGCGTACAGGAGAGAGTAACACAGCAGGCTTCCTGGGCAGGTCTCCTCTTCTAACATTCCTTAGAAGAGCCCATTTGCAGGGGTGGCCCTGAGCTTGTGCTGAAGACCTTGGCTTTTGATCTTCTCTACACTGCTAAGGCATTTTTGATTGCCTGGGGGATTGAATTCACTGTACCAGCTGAAAGCAGAAGTAAAATCTGTTTTCCTTCTGGGATTCAGGAATTTCTATGATTATAGCTAATCACATGGGCAAAGAATGACTGTAGACCAGTTCCCACTGAAGACCATGGACCCAGTTTCTAGCAGGTTCCCCTGGGCAGAAACTGCAGGTGTGTACAATTAACATTTGAGGTAGCACTCCCTGAGAGGGAACACTTTCCAAACCTAGTAGATAAAACCTCCAGACTTTGCCCAATGTATCTTTTCCCTTAATAATCCATTGTGTATCATTCCACTGTAATATTAACCACAGCCATGAATACAACTGTGTCTGAGTTCTGTGAGTCCTTCTAATGAAATACCAAACATTTATTCTTAGGAACTCATAAAACAGAAAGGAACTATTTAGATAGTGTTCTGTTACTTTTCTTGGCAAACTTGGGATACTTTCATTACAAAAGATGAATAATCAAGTGTTAGAAAAATTAATAGTCCACTGTATGTCTTAATACTTCATTCTTCCATCAGCAATTCCTATATCCTCACAATGGTGGCATTGTTTGAGCATGGCTTTGCCTAGTTAAAAGATGGAAGAGTTGAAAGAAAAGATAAGTAAAATGTATTTCTTTAAAGATTAAGCTGTTTTTGGGAGATAATGCAGTAGAAAGAAAACAGCACTGTGTTTTATAATCGAGTTACTGTCTGGCCATTTCCCAAACATGAGACCTTAGGGAAGTCATTTAACCTCATCAGGAACTAATTCTGATTATGTAAACAGGAATAATAAAACTTCTCTGTCACTGCTGTAGGGATGCTGAGAAGATAAAATAAGTTAAACTGGGTAAAATTCAGCTAACCATTTTTACATTTAGTTATGGTTTCTTCCTCTCTAATTCTAGGTTTTAGGCTTAAATATGGGCAATTTTTCAAGAAGTTATTTCAGTTCATTCAATTCTGATCTCCATGCAAGTTTAGAACTATGCAGAACTTTATCTTCACTTTAAAACTTCATTTTTTAAAATTTTACTTGAATGTCAGCCAGATACTAGTTTTTCATTTCAAAAATTATGTTTTTTATGATAAGAATGTGAATATTATTTGATAACTCAGTATAGTCTAATAGAGTACTAAACTGAGCCTAATGAAATCATCAGTTATTCCCAGGATTTTGTTCAAGTTTCCCTGGCCAACTTACATAAATTAGTGTATCTCCAAAAACAAAAACAAAGTCCAACATGAAAAGTACTTAATATTGTGGAAATCCTACCAGAAAGTATATTCGATCATTTTCTTTTCTTTAATGAGAAAAATGACAAAAGAATCATCTTAAAATTATCAAAAACAGCATGCCTCTAAATAGTGAGTCCAGTTTGCTTTTCTATGAACAAACTTAGGACCAAACAGCTCTATGTGGATGATTTGTGTTGAGAACTAAGATAATAACAATCTGTTTGACTTTTATATGGATCAGCTCATCAGAGAGGCAAACTGCTTAGATGTGATAGACTTATGTGTAGTCCAGAGAGAAGGCTGTGTATGTACTTAAGTGGTTTAGCATGGGGAGTATGAGAAAACTACAGTATTTTTTAAATACAGTATTAGAAAACAAAGTCTGAGGAGCTTTTGTCTGAGATGATCTCTGAGGATGAGTTTTAGCATATGAGAGGGATAAAATGAACCTGTATAATGAATCAAAACAGGGCAACATCACTGATGTGGGGTTATGAACTCTGGAAGAGCCTGAATAATTAAAGGAGCAGCAAAGTTTACTCAGAATTACTGAACTTCTGCTAACTGCAGTAAATTTGAGAATGAGATGCAAGATTATTTTTGCAAACTGGTTTTGTTCATGAGTAAGTATGGTGTATTTTTATCTGTTATATTAACAGTAAAATACTGGAGAGAGAAGGGGGAGTGATAGAGAAAAAGGGATAAAGGAGGGAAAGCTGGGGGTGGGAGAGAAAGAGAGAGAAGGAATGTACTAAGACCTTTCATGACACGTATAACAGCTTAAAATACTTTCTGCAGTAAATTTTATCCCAGAAAGAGTAGATGGCCTCCAGTCCCCACTCTACCTAAGTAAAATACTAACGGCTATACAAAAGTAATTACAAGAACTTCCTGTATCTTTTATTAACTTAATAACCGAATATTTATCAACTACCTGCTATGCTAAAGGGACTCGGTTATGCTGTGTTACCTGGGAAACAATAAAGACACAAACCTTACCCTGAGGCACTCATGTTCTACCACAGGTGAGAGAAATTAATTGTTAACTGCACACACAAGTAACTATTTACTGTTCTATTTATAATCATTGTTTTATGAAGGAGAAATAATAGAGATGTATCAATGAATGACTCACCTCTGCCAACGTGAATTAGGGCAGAAGTGAGCATGTGGCCAAATTTGGGCCACGGGGTAAAATGAAGCTACGTATGGTTTCTTGGAAATTTGAATTTAACTTTACAGTAGCCACAGAAAGTCTCTCTCCTTGCTTCACATTTCTTCAAAGAAATCTGAAATCAGTATCTCCTCTAGTCATTTCATTCCCATCCTAAAGCCCT
This sequence comes from Madoqua kirkii, assembly GCA_006408675.1. NCBI lineage: Eukaryota > Metazoa > Chordata > Mammalia > Artiodactyla > Bovidae > Madoqua > Madoqua kirkii. The sequence goes on from SJYC01150683.1 coordinate 16,944, forward strand.
CCACCCCAGCATCCCCACTCCCCCCGAAAAAAGAATTCATGGTAGCAAAGGCCAAAAATTCCAAGGAAGTAGCTCTAGTGCTGAACCCACTGTGTTAAGTCAACCTTGAATCTTGCCTTTTCTATTATGTGAATAACAATTTTCTTTATTATTTGAGTTTGAACTGGGTTTTTATTATCTTTGTTTGAAAATATCCAAACTGATATAGCCTTGCACAAGTCATTTAACTTCATAATATTTTTTCATTAACAATAGGAGTCCTAAGGATATTATAGGCTTATTATAAATATCTAATGAGATGATGTTTGTCACTGTGCATTGCAATCTATAAACTAAAATACATTTTAAAGTCATCATTTTGGAGTATGAAGAAAAAGTAGTCATCAGATTTAAGTTTATTCTTACTAATAATCATGCCTATGCAAGCTAAAATGGTAAAAATACACTGTATTTTTTTTTCACATAGAATTTAGGAAAGAACTGTTTCTTATAGCATAACTGGACATTTATGAAAACGTTGTATTTCAAAATATTTCACACTTACTTTACAAGAGGAAGACAAAGTCCCTGAGGGAGAATATATGAAAATGTTATCATAAAAAATGGTCAGTATATAAAGGTGAACATTTTTCTATTAAAATTCATCAGCTGTTATTAGCATATATAAATATCTATACTATAACCAATCCCTGTTTAAATCACTGGAACACATTAACTATCTGGATGAGGACACAAAGTCTAGCACTGAGAGTGGGTACAGAAAAGCAAACTTGAGAGAAGCAAGCAACTAACCACCTTGAAGAACAGCAAGCTTCTATGTGATATGAGAGGCAAAAATAAATGAAGCAGAAGGACGCAGTAGTGGAAAAAGCTGTAGAGGTTAAGAACGTATTCAATGACATTTAAAAGAACTTGCTTCAGAGAATTTCCCAGTGGATACATAAATTCTAACGTCAAGTTTGCATTTTATCTTTGTAGCTATGAAAATTCATTCTTCTACTTTTAAGGAACATTCTATTTATATCTCTCAGTAAATTATCCCAATTTGGCCATGAACAAAATTATGCTTTGAAAAAGAACTAGCCAATCATTTTGGTTTATTAAGATTCATAACTCTGTTTAAAATTACTTTTTGTTTTTCTTTTACTTATCTACGCTAAACAATGCCCCGTGCTCCTCAACTAAAGTAAGGAAAAGATGTTGGTTTTAACAGCATGATAATAGCTAGTTGAATATTTTCTATTATTATAAAAGTTTATAAGAAATTTCAAGGATATTTAATAAAAGGAGAAAACTATCAGTTATAAAGTGTTAGTAAATCTTCCTGAATCAAATGCTGATTCTAGCGAAGGGAGAAAATGGAATTTATTCAAGGACCACAACCAAACGACTGATGGAATGATTGTTCAGCAGCCTGAACTATGGCAAGATAATTGATCCTAGAGAAAAAAGCAATTACTATTTTTTTCTGGCATTTCAGTGGTGATAGAGAGGTCTGTGTGAACCTGTCACTACTCAGACTAATGAGGAGGTTTTTAAAGATCTATAATAGAGGCTTAAAAAAAAATTATGATTGTCCTAAAGCACAAACATGTTTTAATATAGTACTGTTCATATCTTCTATAAATGTCTAGAGAAAAATTTGTCAAATATAAATTCATGCTAGATGGATTAGTTTTTTTCTAAAACAGTTACATATAATGAAACAATGACCAATATGTCTCTAATGAGATTATAAATTCTTACTTTATAAGAATTTGGTTAATTTTCTGTTGTTTTTTTCTTGGGTCACTGATTTTTTAGTTTATTCCTCTATCTTGCTAGTGAATTCCTGTCCTTTTCCTTTAAAAACAAAGAATATACTTACATTTTATCACACATATGTGGTTCTCAAATCTTTTTATTCACACTACTAAGAATTATTAAAGTATTACCACAGGAGCAAAAAGTTCAGTATTAAAAGTTAGGATAGGTATTTTATATATGTATATAACACACACACACACACACACACACACACACACACACATATATAAGTGAAAATCAAATTTTTCATTACATATACACACATTGCCTTAAAAACTTGGTTCTGAGGAAAAGTCTTTCTTCATTATATATTGGCAAATTCAGAAACTGATGAGGTTTAGGAAATTGCTATCAATAATATAGAGAGAATATAAACCACATTACAACATGATAAAACAAAAAGTTTTCAAAGGGTGGTTCCTTAGCAATCTTAACATATTACCAAAGAAATATAATATTCTTTCAAATTCCATGATATTCTTTATTAAAAAACCGTATATCAGTTTACACTAGCAAACCTTTCTTATCTTTGCTTGGGGAATAGATTGGTACCCTGTATTGTGAGGAAAAATTACTGTAGTAATTATTGTAGAGCAGGATACAAATTATGATAAATCAACCTTCCACATTCCTCACTTAAGGGAAGGTAATATTGCATACTATTTAAATACAGACCTAGTGCAATTCTCCACTTAAGAGCTGTGTAACCCTGAGCAAGTATTTAAACTTTATAAGCTTCAGTGTTCTCATCTACAAAATGAGAAAAAAAATCATACTTACTTAATCATGTTTCATAAACTAGTATACAAGCTTAGGGCTTCTAAAGTGAAAGTGAAGTCACTTAGTCGTGTTCGACACTTTGTAATCCCATGGACTGTAGCCTACCAGGCTCCTCCATCCATGGGATTCTCCAGGCAAGAATACTGGAGTGGGTTGCCATTTCCTTCTCCAGGGGATCTTCCCAACCCAGGGATTGAACCCAGGTCTCTGCATTGCAGGCAGACGCTTTAACCTCGAGCCACCAGGGAAGCCAAGGGCTTCTAAGGCTTGGAGCAAAGGAGACTTCCCAAAAGGAGAGAGAAAAATATGTTTTCTACAGCGAGTGAGTGGGCCAGAGAATAATGTTAGGGGGACAAGACTTCTGGGAAAGAAGTGAGGAGTAACACTTAAGTAGGTAAGAATGAGAGAATATGATTTGAATGCCTAAAACAAGTATCATGTATTAAAAAATTAAAAACTCATCTGAAGATCTAAGATCCTTGTCTCAGACCATAATAGCTGTATAACAAAAGCAGTACCAGACAAAGAAGCCTGTGTTTGTGAGGAAAGAGAATTTTAGGAAACTAGTATTTGACATGAAGCAGAAAAGGGATGGGAATATTACTGTCACAGAAACTTGGCAAAAAAGCTACCTTGGCCATTTATTTAATGGATGATAATGACAAATAATTCAGTAGTTTAAAAACTTACCATAACATTTGATGCAGTCATTGGCATGTTAAAGGTCATGTATGGTTTATGTGAAATTACATTGTGTAAAATGATGTAACAAGCCCTGATGGGCTAAAGAGAAAATATACTGACTGGAGGTTAAGAATATACTTAGAATAAAAATGGATGAGACATTACTTTGTCAACAAAGGTTAGTCTAGCCAAGGTTACGGTGTTTCCAATAGTCATCTATGGATGTGAGAGCTGGACTATAAAGAAAGCTGAGCAGAGAAGAATTGATGCTTTTGAGCTATGGTGCTGGAGAAGACTCTTGAGAGTCCATTGGACTGCAAGGAGATTCAACCAGTCCATCCTAAAGGAGATCAGTCCTGGGTGTTCATTGGAAAGACTGATGTTGAAGCTGAAACTAATACTTTGGCCACCTGATGCAAAGAGCTGACTTATTTGAAAAGACTCTGACCAGGTGGGCTTTATCCAAGTAATGCAAGGATTCTTCAATATCTGTAAATCAATCAGTGTAATTCACCACATTTAAAAATTGAAAAATAAAAGCCATATGATTATCTCAATAAATGCAGAGAAAGCCTTTGACAAAATTCAACATCCATTTATGATAAAAACTCTCCAGAAAGAAGGAATAGAAGGAACATACCTCAACATAATAAAAGCTATATATGACAAAACCACAGCAAATATTATCCTCAATAGTGAAAAACTGAAAGCATTTTCCCTAAAGTCAGGAACAAGGGTGCCCACTTTCACCACTATTATTCAACAAAGTTTTGGAAGTTTTGGCCACAGCAATCAGAGCAGAAAAAAAAAAAAAGGGAATCCAAATTGGAAAAGAAGAGGTAAAACTCTCACTGTTTGCAGATGACATGATCCTCTACATAGAAAACCCTAAAGACTCCACCAGAAAATTACTAGAGCTAATCAATGAATATAGTAAAGTTGCAGGATATAAAATCAACACACAGAAATCCCTTTACATTCCTATACACTAATAATGAGAAAATAGAAAAAGAAATTAAGGAAACAATTCCATTCACCATTGTGACAAAAAGAATAAAATACATAGGAATAAATCTACCTAAAGAAACAAAAGACCTATATAGAGAAAATTATAAAACACTGGTGAAAGAAATCAAAGACGACACTAATAGATGGAGAAATATACCATGTTCATGGATCGGAAGAATCAATGTAGTGAAAATGAGTATAAAACCCAAAGCAATCTATAAGTTCAATGGAATCCCTATCAAGCTACCAACGGTATTTTTCACAGAACTAGAACAAATAATTTCACAATTTGTATGCATGGAAATACAAAAAAATCTCAAATAGCCAAAGCAATCTTGAGAAAGAAGAATGAAACTGGAGGAATCAACCTGCCTGACTTCAGGCTCTACTACAAAGCCACAAACATCAAGACAGTATGGTACTGGCACAAAGACAGAAATATAGATCAATGGAACAAAATAGAAAGCCCAGAGATAAATCCACGTACCTATGGACACCTTATCTTTGACAAAGGAGGAAAGAATATCCAGTGGAGAAAAGATAATCTCTTTAACAAGCAGTGCTGGGAAAACTGGTCAACCACTTATAAAAGAATGAAACTAGATCACTTTCTAACACCACACACAAAAATAAACTCAAGATGTGTTAAAGACCTCAACATAGACCAGAAACTATAAAACTCTTAGAGGAGAACATAAGCAAAACACTCTCCAACATACATCACAGCAGGATCCTCTAATGACCCACCTCCCAGAATATTGGAAATAAAAGCAAAAATAAACAAATAGGATCTAACTAAAATTAAAAGCTTCTGCACAACAAACCAAACTATAAGCAAAGTGAAAAGACAGCCTTCAGAATGGGAGAAAATAATAGCAAATGAAGCAACTGACAAACAACTAATCTCAAAAATATACAAGTAACTCCTGCAGCTCAATTCCAGAAAAATAAGCGACCCAATCAAAAAATGGGCCAAAGAACTAAATGGACATTTCTCCAAAGAGACATACAGATGGCTAACAAAATGAGTGATGCTCAATATCACTCATTATCAGAGAAATGCAAATCAAAAGCACAATGAGTACCACACAATGAGGTATCATTTCATACCACTCAGAATGGCTGCGATCCAAAAGCCTAAGAACAATAAATGCTGGAGAGGGTGTGGAGAAAAAGGAACCCTCTTACACTGTTGGTGAGAATGCAAACTAGTACAGCCACTATGGAGAACAGTGTGGAGATTCCTTAAAAAAAAAAAACTGGAAATAGAACTGCTTTATGACCCAGCAACCCTACTGCTGGGCATATACACCAAGGAAACCAGATTTGAAAGAGACATGTGTACCCCAATGTTCATCGCAGCACTGTTTATAATAGCCAGGACATGGAAGTAACCTAGATGTCCGTCAGCAGATGAATGGATAAGAAAGCGATGGTACATATACAAAATGGAGTATTACTCAGCCATTAAAAAGAATACATTTGAATCAGTTCTAATGAGATGGATGAAACTGGAGCCAATTATACAGAGTGAAGTAAGCCAGAAAGAAAAACATCAATATAGTATACTAATGCATACATATGAAATTTAGAAAGACGGTAATGATAACCCTGTATGTAAGACAGCAAAAGAGACACAGATGTATAGAACAGTCTTTTGGACTCTGTGGGAGAGGGAGAGGGTGGGATGATTTGGGAGAATGTCATGGAAACATGTATAATGTCATATAAGAAATGAATCACCAGTCCAAGTTCGATACAGGAACACTTGTATGCCCATGGTGGATTCATGTTGATGTGTGGCAGAACCAATACAATATTGTAAAGTAATTAGCCTCCAATTAAAATAAATAAATTTAAAATTAAAAAAAAGACTCTGATACTGGAAAAGATTTAGGGTAGGAGGAGAAGGGGACAACAGAGGATGAGATGGTTGAATGGCATCACTGTCAATGGACATGAGTTCGGGTAAACTCCAGGAGTTGGTGATGGACAGGGAGGCCTGGTGTGCTGCGATTCATGGGGCTTCAAAGAGTTGGACATGACTGAGCAACTGACCTGAATGGCAAAGTTATGTAGGTTGCATGGCATTCAGTTAAATATATTATCCACTTGGGGTTGTTTTGAAGAGCCACACAGAAACTATTTAAATTCACACAGATAATGTGATGACCTTGCGACACTGAATAAAATGATATTCATTTTATAGTCACTTTCATAGTGAAAATCACTGTCAGTCTGAAACTGTCTGCCCTTAAAGTGTATGCAACTCATTGAGGTCACATAGCAGAGTGTAGGTAAGCTTGTACAATATTTCTATAAAAACATTTTTAAAAAGACACATACTAAGAACAGCCCTTCCAACTTCACTTGCCTTTCAACAAAGACCAGAATGCAAACAACTATTGCTGCAAGTGTTGTTCTTGCTATAATGTTGTAACTTCCCAATTATTTTCCAATTATATTAGCCTTCTTTCTATAGAATTACAAGAATAGAAAAGTAAATGGATCAAATATCCAGGACTTTAGTCTTAGGAGAGAAAATAAAATAAAATGAACATGAATTCATCGTAGAACCAGTCAGAAATACCTAGGTTTGAGGACCATTTGGATTTGTGATGCCATTACCTGCCATCATTTGCCAGTATTCTATGATCATTGCATGGAATTTGCATTTCAAAGTTAAACAGCAAGGTTTGGGAAGATGACTTTTGTAATTACTTCTCACTCCTTCCATTTTCTAATGCAAATAAAGCCAAACTGGAGAGACTTGCCCTATTTCTGGTAGTGACAGCAGTTGTGTAAAATTCAGTCCTTAATAATTTATGGGACTTCACAATTCTTAGTCACATGCAAATTTCAAAAGAGCTTTTTCCAAAAGATTATGGTTTCTTCGATGGCATTTTTTTCCTGAATTTATTCTCAAACTACTTTTAAAACTATTTTCTTAAATAGTCATTCCTATCCTACTTAAGCTTGGGTTATTTTCTATTATTTTAGTGATTTATATATGCTAAACAGCTTTGCCAGAGGAAAACACCTACAGAGCTTAACCACCAATTTACTATATTTTTAAATACTTTACGTTTTATATGTAAACAAGCTATTCACATCTTATTAAGTTTCATAGATTTTCAAAATCACAAGCAATTACAGTGAAGGTATAATCTCATATTTAAAGGAGGATTGAAGTCTTGGACATCAAAATTATATCTCCTAATACTGTGTTGAATAAAAATATCAAATCAAAATATTTTAGTCATTTATTTATATGGGAATGGAAAAATATGAAGAGCTGTTCTTGTTATATCATCTTAGTTACCTATCTCTATCTACAGATAGATGGATGGATAGATACATATTTATGTGAAATAACACAAAAGTTTCTTTCCTTTAAATGCTGTCTCTAAGATCGTTTTTCATCCTTGCTACCAAAGTGTCTAGGAAAATTATTTCTGGTCCACAAGTGGTCAACAAGAAACAAGTGCAGGAGAAGCTACCTTGTTTTAACTTTTAGGCTATATACAGATCATTAAATAAAGCTTTACAAAAACTACAATTAAAAAGTACAAATTTCCTAGGAATTATCATGATCCTAATACAGGCTTCCCTGGTGGCTCAGATGGTAAAGAATCTGCCTGCAATGAGGGAGACCCGGGTTTGACTCCTGGGTTGTGAAGATCTCCTGGAGGAGGGCATGCCAACCCACTCCAGTATTCTTGCCTGGAGAATCCTCAAGGACAGAGGAGCCTGGCGGGCTATATAGTCCATGGAGTCTCAAAGGTCAGACATAAATGAATGAATAAGAACAATATGTTTTCTAGATTTATCCAATGATAAAACTATATCTATACTTAAATAGCTTTTTTTTTTTTGAGGTATGGAGGAAATAGCTAAGGAACTTATAGGTTATCATTCATATAGGTATAATAATTACATTTTGCAAATTTAGAATATGCTAGTGGTAGAAAAAGGTGGCACCTTATTGTTCAGAATTGAGCCATGAATTACCCTTGCAGAGATGTGGGTTGTATGACCCTTCATTATAGTTAGAATATACATTAACTCCCTAACATCTCCTTGTGTAGTATTTAAGTCGACATAAACCACTTATGCAAGGCTGTAACTAAAGATCTTAACCTTAATTCATTTTCTTTCCAGCTCATTTCAAAAATCTGGTTGAGAGAACCTGTATGAAGAAAAATATCCTAAAGAACATGCTTTCAATCTATCCTTTAGCTAATATTATTTCTCTATTTGAATCAAGCTACATTTAAGCATTACATATCTAAACCTCATACTCTTGCAGAAATGGTTTCACCAAATTTAGAGCCTCTTTCCCTCCCCCTCTTTTTGTAAAGTGAAGGTTGATAGAAGTAATTCCTTCACTGAAGTTATGAAAGTTTTGTAAGTGGTGGTGGGAGACTGTTAATTATTTCCAGAAACTGGTGCATGTCAATGGTGAAATGAAAGGGTATGACTTATGACTGTATTTATTCATGGTTTTTATCTCTATCATCCATATAATCAGATGATTTAGGATTAAATTACTTGAAAACATGTCTTTCTTTTGAAGAACTAGTCTATTTATTCTGGACACTGACGGAAAGGCAGAGTAGAAACAAAAATCTACTTTCTTGATTTCTATCTTATAAGCTTTAACATTACCAAATTTAAAAATACAGAAAAACCCTTAAAAATACATTATTATAAGCTATTTTAAACATTTTTTAGAAGCAGAAAAGTACATCAGTTCAGTTCAGTCGCTCAGTCGTGTCCAACTCTTTGCGACCCCATGAATCACAGCACACCAGGCCTCCCTGTCCATCACCATCTCCCAGAATTCACTCAGACTCACATCCATCGAGTCCATGATGCCAGCCAGCCATCTCATCCTCTGTCATCCCCTTCTCCTCCTGCCCCCAATCCCTCCCAGCATCAGAGTCTTTTCCAATGAGTCAACTCTTCACATGAGGTGGCCAAAGTACTGGAGTTTCAGCTTTAGCATCATTCCTTCCAAAGAAATCCCAGGGCTGATCTCCTTCAGAATGGACTGGTTGGATCTCCTTGCAGTCCAAGGGACTCTCAAGAGTCTTCTCCAGCACCATAGACCAAAAGCACCAATTCTTTGGCACTAAGGTTTCTTAATTGTCCAGCTCTCACATCCATACATGACAACTGACAAAACCATAACTTTGACTAGATGGATCTTTGTTGACAAAGGAACATCTCTGCTTTTTAATCTGCTGTCTCAGTTTATCATAACTTTTCTTCCAAGGAGTAAGCATCTTTTAATTTCATGGCTGCAGTCACCATCTGCACTGATTTTGGAGCCCAAGAAAATTAAATCTGTCTCAGTAGCCATCATTTCCCATCTATTTGCCATGAAGTGATGGGACCAGATACAGTGATCTTTGATTCAGCTTTAGCATCATTCCTTCCAAAGAAATCCCAGGGCTGATCTCCTTCAGAATGGACTGGTTGGATCTCCTTGCAGTCCAAGGGACTCTCAAGAGTCTTCTCCAACACCACAGTTCAAAAGCATCAATTCTTCAGCACTCAGCCTTCTTCACAGTCCAACTCTCACATTCATACATGACCATAGGAAAAACCATAGCCTTGACTAGACGGACCTTAGTTGGCAAAGTAATGTCTCTGCTTTAGAATATGCTACCTAGATTGGTCATAACTTTTCTTCCAAGGAGTAAGCATCTTTTAATTTCATGGCTGCTATCACTATCTGCATGTACACCCATGGCTGATTCATGTGAAAGTATGGCAGAAAACACCACAATATTATAATTAGCCTCCAATTAAAATAAATAAATTTTTAAAAGAAATCAAAACTAGTATTATAACAGTTATATCAAAAAGTTATTTCAACTAATTATCTTGCACGTGTTCATAGCAAATAGCTTTTTAAAGCTGGTTTTATAGTTTTAGATGAGGCATGAAACAAAGAATTTCTTATTTTTTCCGATGAACTGACGTCTTTCCTGAAGTACATTTTTAAATGTGATTATTCAACTGTAATATTAATTTAGAAAAAAACATCTCTGCAAAATATTACCACTATGAACAATTGTTTCACTGTGTAATTTTTTAAAAACTGATCTTTTAATATTCACACAAAATGGAGCAATGTGTATAACATAATGCACAAATCAAAACATTCAAAGTCATGACATGAAATGAATCAAACAGTACTACCTGGGAAACGTATATAATCTCATAAAAAACGACTACACTTCAGAAAACTACCTGCCTGCCTGCTCCCTCCCTAGCCCCCCCCCTCACCACACACAATGCTTCAAATGAAGAACTGTTCATGTATAGTTAAGCACTGGTAATTTCAGATCTGCACGATGCATTTTAAGAAGCAGGCTGCTGGATCAAAGAGTATATATATTTTAACAAGTGTGACTAGAATGGTTTTTTTTTTTCATGATTGTTCTCACTAAAATGTTAAATGTTATTTTAAAATGATAACTATAAGAAGTGATAAATGTCTTAATTAACTAGATGGGGGTATTTATATTTCTGTGCTGTGCTTAGTTGCTCAGCTGTGCCCAACTCTGCGACTCCATGGACTGTTAGCTCCACAGGCTCCTCTGTCCATGGGGACTCTCCAGGCAAGAATATTGGAGTGGGCTTGCATGCCCTCCTCCAGGGGATCTTCTTAATCCAGGAATGGAACCCAAGTCTCCTGCACTGCAGGCAGATTCTTTACTATCTGAGCCACCAGAGAAGCCCCATGTCAGTTATGAACGTGAAAGTCACTCAGTCGTGTCCAACTCTTTGCAGCTCCTCCGTCCATGGAATTCTCCAGGCCAGAATACTGGAGTGAGTAGCCTTTCCTGTCTCTAGGGGATCTTCCCAAGCCAGGGATCGAAACCAGATCTCCCACATTGCAGGAGGATTCTTTATTGACTGAGCCACCAGGAAAGCCCATAATACTGGAGTGGGTAGCCTATCCCTTCTCCAGAGGATCTTCCCCACCCAGGAATCAAACCAGGGACTCCTGCATTGCAGGCAGATTCTTTACTGAGCTGAGAGAAGCCTAAGTCAGTTATAATAGAACCTTATTACCTCTGGTCAATGGATCTTGACAGTAGCCAGAAAACACTATACTTTAAAATAGGTACAAGATATGCTGGTGCTGCTAAGTCACTTCAGTCATGTCCAACTCTGTGCAACCCCATAGATGGCAGCTCACCAGGCCCCCCGTCCCTGGGATTCTCCAGGCAAGAACACTGGAGTGGGTTACCATTTCCTTCTCCAATGCATGACAGGGTAAAGTGAAAGTGAAGTCGCTCAGTCGTGTCTGATTCTGTGTGACCCCATGGACTGCAGCCCACCAGGTTCCTCCATCCATGGGATTTTCCAGGCAAGAGTACTGGAGTGGGCTACACCAATATATTTATTTCTACAAGCAATATACATATTTCTACCAGCAACATAAACAGTTTCCCTGTATTTCAGCCAGCAATAGCTAATACAAGTTTTTCAAATTTTTTACAAGTCTAAAGGATATAAGGAGCTTTCTTGGGTGGCACTTGTGGTAAAGAATCTGTGTGCCAATGCAGGAGATACAGGAAACAAGGATTCAGTCCCATTGATTCCTGTGTCAGGAAGATCCCTTGGAATAGGAAATGGCAACCGGCTCCAATATTCTGCCTTGGAAAATCTCATGGACAGAGAAGCCTGGCAGGCCACATTTCATGGGACTTCAAAGAGTCAGACATGACTGAGTGACTAGACACACACAAAGGATATAAATTGTCAACTCATTGTAAACATAAGTTACATTCTGATAACTAGTAAGTTTGAATAGCTGTTCATATTAATTGTCCAGCTGAAAGTGTTTCCTTTTATTTGCTTTCTAATATGATTTATATTGGGTACTCCATGTGCTTCCTGGCATTTGTTAAGAGTTCTTTGCATATGATAGATACAGACGTATGGTCTGTCCCCCGTGTGTCAATTTTTTTTCCCAAGAGTTTCTATTTTTAAAACAGAAATGTGTGAAATAACACATCTAAATCTTCATAATTTTGTTTTTTCTTATAAATCTATCACTCAACATGTACCCTAATAAAGAAATAACTATTTGGAGTGAAATTTCAAAAACGGGAGAACTAGAATATTGTCCTGCTTCATTCCATATTCCAAGGCCAAATTTGCCTGTTACCCCAGGTGTTTCTTGACTTCCTAATTTTGCATTCCAGTCCCCTATAATGAAAAGGACACCATTTTGGGGTATTAGTTCTAAAAGGTCTTGTAGGTCTTCATAGAACCATTCAACGTCAGCTTTTTCAGCATTACTGGTTGGGGCATAGGCTTGGATTACTGTGATATTGAATGGTTTGCCTTGGAAATAAACAGAGATCATTCTGTTGTTTTTGAGACTGCATCCAAATACAGAATTTTGGGCTTTTTTGTTGATGATGATGGAAACTCCATTTCTTCTAAGGGATAGTCAATCTGATCACATGGACCACAGCCTTGACTAACTCAATGAAACTAAGCCATGCCCTCTGGGGCCTCCCAAGATGGGCGGGTCATGGTGTAGAGGTCTGACAGAATGTGGTCCACTGGAGAAGAGAATGGAAAACCACTTCAGTATTCTTCCATTGAAAACCCCATGAACAGTATGAAAAGACAAAATATTAGGATACTGAAAGAGGAATTCCCCTGGTCGGTAGGGGCCCATAATGCTACTGGAGGTCAGTGGAGAAGTAACACCAGAAAGAATGAAGGGATGGAGCCAAAGCAAAAGCAATACCCAGTTGTGGATGTGACTGGTGATAGAAGCAAGGTCTGATGCTGTAAAGAGCAATATTGCATAGGAACCTGGAATGTCAGGTCCATGAATCAAGGCAAATCAAACAGTAGATGGCAAGAATGAACATCGACATTCTAGGAATCAGTGAACTAAAATGGACTGGAATGGGTGAATTTAACTCAGATGACCATTTTATCTACTACTGTGGGCAAGAATCCCTTAGAAAAAATGGAGTAGCCATCATGGTCAACAAAAGGTCAGGAAGCAATAGTTAGAACTAGACATGGAACAACATACTGGTTCCAAATAGGAAAAGGAAAAGGAGTACATCAAGCCTATATATTGTCCCCCTGCTTATTTAACTTATATGCATAGTACATCATGAGAAATGCTGGGCTGGAAGAAGCACAAGCTGGAATCAAGATTGCTGGGAGAAATATCAATAACCTGAGATATGCAGATGACACCACCCTTATGGCAGAAAGTGAAGAGGAGCTAAAGAGCCTCTTGATGAAAGTGAAAGAGGAGAGTGAAAAAGTTGGCTTAAGGCTCAACAATCAGAAAACTAAGTTCATGGCATCTTGTCCCATTACTTCATAGGAAATAGATGGGAAAACAGTATCAGATTTTATTTTTTGGAGCTCCAAAATCACTGCAGATAGTGATTGCAGTCATGAAATTAAAAGACGCTTACTCCTTGGAAGAAAAGTTATGACCAACCTAGATAGCACGCTGAAAAGCAGAGACATTACTTTGCCAACAAAGGTCCATCTAGTCAAGGCTATGTTTTTTCCAGTGGTTGTGTATGCATGTGAGAGTCAGACTGTGAAGAAAGCTGAGCTCCAAAGAATTGATGCTTTTGAACTGTGGTGTTGGAGAAAACTCTTGAGAGTCCCTTGGACTGCAAGGAGGTCCAACCAGTCCATTCTGAAGGAGATCCTAGGTGTTCACTCGAAGGACTGATGCTAAAGCTGAAACTCCAATACTTTGGCCACCTCATGTGAAGAGTTGACTCATCGGAAAAGACTCTGACGCTAGGAGGGATTGGGAGCAGGAGGAGAAGGGGACGACCGAGGATGAGATGGCTGGCTGGCATCACCGACTCGATGGATGTGAGTTTGGGTGAACTCTAGGAGTTGGTGATGGACAGGGAAGCCTGGCGTGCTGCAGTTCATGGGGTCGTAAAAAGTTGGACACAACTGAGCGAGTGAACTAAACTGAACTGAGTGTATTGTCAGTCAAGAAAATGCTTACACTTTTTCCTCCTGTTTGAAAATATTATTACAAGAAAGGAATAAAATGGTAACAGTACAGAGGGCATTTCAAACTTGTTTTGAAGGAGATAGCTTCTCCAAAAAGGAAACATAAAATTTGGGGGAAAAAAAAAAAAGCTAACAGTCATGTGTACTATGAAACCAACCGAAGTTCAGAGGGAAACATAGAGACTCAGAAAACCAGTTAAATTTTTGCTGGTATCTGGTCCAGCCTCTGTTGCTTTATCTTTCATTCCAACTTTTCACAATAGTTTTTAGGTTTCCTTCCAAAGAATTTGCTGCTCTACTAGTCTAAACAAAGCAGAGCTAATTAGATTGGCAAAGTGACTTTGTTAAGCGTATGTCTTTGTACTTTTGATTTATATAAACACAAATTTTACACTATTACTCAATGGGTTTGTGACAGTGCCAGGCATTATTTCAGTGCAAAAACTATTTTAAATGAAGTTAATTTATACACAGAAAGATTGTAGGTTGCTAAATGGCTTAGTACATGTATTTTTTCAATTACAGATATATATATATATTTATATTACATGTACATATAAGCACAACAAGCACATTCATGTCTGTGATATATATAAACACCCTGATTGACTGTGAAAACAAGCCCCTGAAGTATGTAAGGCAGAGATTAAAAGGTTAATTTTACAATGGAGGACACATACTTAAGGTCAGAGAGGCGACTATTGCGAACAGTCAAAGAGTAAATGAGTAATAGACTAGGCCAATGCTCCAGGCTCCTGATAACCGATTCTATGTTCCACTCATTAAAAATCATCAAGCTATGATAGAAATATAGAACTGAAATATATTTCTTAAATTACAAATGAAGTAGTGCTTCTTTCTCCTGTATCTCAAAAATTTCATAAAATTATAAAACTAATAATTATTATTCATGTACCCAGAACAGATATTTCTCATTGCAATGATTCAGTTCTGGTACTCGAGTTCTTCAAGTCATTAGTATAGAGACGTGGTGGTGAAGTCTGTTTTGCCTACAAGATGATACTATCTGGTTACTAGTCTCTCATCAATTTATACTTCTGCCTGTGTCCTGAGATTGTGTTTATTTTGTTTAATCTGGCCATTTAGTAATTAAGAGATAATATAGATGAGAAAGAAGAAATACAACCAAAAAAGTTACCATAATGTCTCTGAAACTAGAAAAACTGTTTTTTTTTTTCTTTTTCTGTTATTCTATATCTGAATGTAGCTTCAACTAAGTTCCAGAATCATATCGGTAGGACTGACTTCCTGAGTTTATCATTTGTTCATTATGTGACATTGGGTATGTTATTTAACTCATTTAATTTTTTTATTGTATCATCAGTTAAAATTTCACAGGGTATGCCATATAATGGACTCAGCTCAATGTCCTGAATGTACCCAGTTACTTTTATTATTTCTAGATCCACTGACTATGTCTGCCTCTAAATATCATTAGCACTTTCAGAACTCATAGTGTTTTCTTCCTGGTTGAACCCTAGAAACTGTTAAATGTCTTACAATGAGCAAATATATGTTCATTTATTATTGTGTTCACCTTCTCTCAATTAAAAAATGTTTATTAAATGAATCAACATTAATGACAGTCACTCCTAGTTACTACAGTATTAAGAAAAGCTATTAAGATGTCCATGTCTTTACTCTTGTGTGCCTCTAAGGTCAATTTTTAGTCTTTTAAAAGTATCCTTTAAGCATGTTAAATCTTAAATATCTCAGACTTTGGCTACTATTAAGAGTTTTATCACAAGCAATTTTTATTTAAGCTCTTATTATGTCAGTAATGTATCACTAAGTGTGGGACGAATTCACGGAAAATTACAAGGAATCATGTTATTTGATTTTCTATGAACATACGTAGTGCAATGTGTACTTGAAATTCATGTTAGAGATTTTTGGAACCTATAATTACTATAAAATATTGCTATACTACAATATAAGCTCATTTCACCAATCATTCTATTTTGGACTGCCAGTAAATTTTTAAAATGCAGGATTTCATCATGAGTAGAATTTCTGGAAGTCGTCTGCCCATCACAAAAGTGAAGGAGAGTGTATAATGATGCTCTTCAGAAGGATATTAGATTCTTAAGTCATTCTGTACAATTGTACATGAGACACTCATTACAGTCCCTCTCTTTTAGGGATTCTCCTATCCCTGAGAACTGGAGAGGGCAATGGCAACCCATTCCAGTACTCTTGCCTGGAAAATCCCATGGACAGAGGAGCCTGGTAGGCTGCAGTCCATGGGGTTGCTAGGAGTTGGACACAACTGAGTGAATTCATTTTCACTTTTCACTTTCATGCATTGCAGAAGGAAATGGCAACCCACTCCAGTGTTCTTGCCTGAAGACTCCCAGGAACAGGAGAGCCTGGTGGGCTGCTGTCTCTGGAGTCACATAGAGTTGGACATGACTGAAACAAGTTAGCAGCAGCAGCAGCAGCATCCCTGAGAACAGAGACTCTCTACCATCAAATAACAGAAATCATATTTTAATTGCAATTATATTTAAGTCCCCTTTTGTAACACTTTATAGACAAAAATACAGTATTTGATACTTGAATATTATATATGTTTTCCTGAATTAGAAAGATTTTTATGCAAGTACAGAAAATTGAGGAACAAAATGTAAAGATGACAAATGTATTTTTAAATGTCTAAAGAAAAGAAATGGGGGAGAAATATTTTTTTATTTGTTAAGAATTATACATGTTATATGATGTGTATTTGATATACATAACATGGTTTAATCACTGCCATCTACCTTTTTTAATAGGTCATTCTTGCCTTTATCTCAATTAATTAAAAGGAAATTAATATTCACATAAGTATAATAAATCCCTTTTAATAGCTATAGAGTAAGTAATTGTAATTAAGTGTTAGTTGCTTAGCTGTGTCTGACTCTTTGCAACCCCATGGACTATAGCCAGCCAGGCTCCTCTGTCCGTGGGATTCACCTGGCAAGAAGAGCAGAGTGGGTTGCCATTTCCTCTCCAGAAATATTTGTTATCATACAATTAACTAATACAAGTGATTTTTCAGTCAGGGCTCAATGAATAACTTCTTTATAATAAATTTTTTGAGATAGGAGCTTATAAAGTAATAAATTTAAACAAAAAAGGGGAAAATGAGGGCTTAGTGTTTAGTGGAAATTAACACATACATGTTGTTGCTAAAAGTTTGATATAGACACTTTGAGATTCTTATGGATTTGAGCTTATTTTCTGGGTAATATTAATGTATGGCTTAAATAAATTTAGCCTACCTACACAATAGCTGCCTAAACACCTCTTTCTTTGGACGCTAACATATATCTAAAATATCTTCTATGGGATTAAAATTAAACAGTGATTTCCTACCCAAAGCTGAAGTCTCACCTATAGTCTCAGCAGTGAAACAGATTCAAGTTCACCAAGGGAATCTGAAGTCTAAATGTCAGTAATAATTATGGAGGGGCAGGAGTGGGGATCACAGGGAGAAAACAGAGCCAAGAATTAGGAGCAGAGCTAGGTTCTGATTGGTAGTCAGAAATGAGTGGAAAAAGGAACTGGCTATTTGATACAAATTGTGCTTATAACTTTTACGTGTGTGTATGCGAACAAACTGAGTCAATATGTGGCTTGGTTATTCTAGGCATTATATTTTAGTGCTTCCCATTTAACTTTTTAAAATTTTTACATGTATTGTTAAACAAATAGGTATTGAAAACAGTCTCATGTTCTACCACGGATCTTGTTTAAACCCAGACTAAGACACAAATATCTCTTGTGGTCTACTGTTGGCCATGTTCAGCCATGTCTGACTCTCTTCAACTCCATGGACAGTAGCAGGCTAGGCTCTTCTGTCCATGGGATTTCCCAGGCAAGGACAGTGGAGGGGCCTGCCATTTCCTTCTCCACAGGATCTTCCTGACCCACAGACAGAACCTGTGTCTCCTGCATGGTAGGAAGATTATTTACTGGTGATCCATCAGTGAAGCCTTTTGGGGGTGTCTACAGGACAGGTTATTTCTTCTCAAGCTGCATGTCCCTTTGCCTGTATAATTAGCTGACAATGTTTCTCACTAATTCATCAGTCAGTTATAAGTCTTCCACCACACTTGTATCTTCTAGAAACATACTAAAAGCTCACATCTGCAGAGGACATGTAGTTATTTTATTGTGATCTAGGAATTATATTTATAAAAAATAATTTTACTGACATTTCAAGGGGTCTTATGAAGGCAAGCATATTTTTATACCTTGTATAAATAGAGAAAATTTCCAGAATTCCAAGTGTCCTGTGGGAACCACTGATTGCATAAGAGTAACATTTAACAGTGTGGAAAACTGGAAGAGGAGGAGATTTTAAATAGAAGATTATATACTGAATATTAGTGAAAAAAACGCAAGGTTATCTTTCTATCCTCATTAATGTACACACCAATCATGTATTATAAACCAAATAAGGAGAGATTTAATTAATTTTACCCCTACAAATAAGCTCTCTTGCAGAAAGTAGACTAAAAACATGAAGATTAAGGCAATATCTTTTTCTTTCTTCCAGTTTAGATTTTATAACTAAATGAAAAAGGACAGTTAACGAGTGAAAAGGAAAATCAGTGATAGTTTCAGAATCATATTTTCTAACAAACAAAGAACTATGGAATGGACCTCAGTTGTGACAATTTTAATCAATCAAACAATGCTTGCTCACCCTCAGGGGGCTGACAAGAATCCATGCTGCTGCTGCTGCTGCTGCTGCTGCTGCTGCTGCTGCTGCTGCTGCTGCTGCTGCTGCTGCTAAGTTGCTTTAGTCGTGTTCGACTCTGTGCCACCCCATGGACGGCAGCCCACCAGGCTTCCCTGTCCCTGGGATTCTGCAGGCAAGAACACTGAAGTGGGTTGCCATTTCCTTCTCCAATGCAGGAAAGTGAAAAGTGAAAGTGAAGTGGTTCAGTTGAGTCCGACTGTTAGCAATCCCATGGCCTGCAGCCCACTAGACTCCTCCGTCCATGGGATTTTCCAGGCAAGAGTACTGGAGTAGGGTACCATTGCCTTCTCCGGACAAGAATCCATACTGCTTCTCAAATAACCTGAGTTGTATGGGAGTGATTTTTTGAGAACCAAGGTTTGGGAACATTATAAACCACCTGTACTGAAAGAAGTTGCTTGGTCCTTAGTTTTTTGTTTTTTTTTAAAAAAGCAATTTACTTATAAAAGCCAGGCATTTTGTGCTTGCACACTCTGTTCTGCTTCATTTGTGAATGATCTTAGTTTTTTTAATTTTCTTTTTAACTTAAAAACATGGAAGCCTGGAATACCTGGCATCTGTCATGTCACACTGAAGTATTACAAGTGATGGCATTGCCCATATTTAGAGATCTGTCTCACAAAGTGATGAGGATTCTTTGCTTTTAATTATCTCCAAGTGAAGCATGTCTGCTCCAGTTTGCACTAAGTATCAGAAATGAAACACATATTTTTTCAGAGTTTCTTTCTCCAATAAAACCTACAAAGTAATGCAAGCTTTTTTTTTTTTTTTTTTAGTAATATAGACATTGTACAGGCGACAGGGATCAAGATTATCCCGAAGAAAAAGAAATGCAAAAAAGCAAAATGGCTGTCTGAGGAGGCCTTACAAATAGCTGAGAAAAGAAGAGAAGCAAAAAGCAAAGGAGAAAAGGCAAGATATACCCATTTGAATGCAGAGTTGCAAAGAATAGCAAGGAAAAATAACAAAGCCTTCCTCAGTGATCAGTGCAAAGAAATAGAGGAAAATAATAGAGTGGGAAAGATTAGAGATCGCTTCAAGAAAATTAGAGATATCAAGGGAACATTTCATACAAAGATGGGCACAATAAAGGACAGAAATGGTACGGGCCTAACAGAAGCAGAAGACATTAACAAGAGGTAGCAAGAATACACAGAAGAACTGCAAAAAAAAAAAAAAGATATTCATGACCCAAATAATCACGATGGTATGGTCACTCACCTAGAACCAGACTTCCTGGAATGTGAAGTCAAGTAGGCCTTACGAAGCATCAGTACAAACAAAGCTAGTGGAGGTGATGGAATTCCAGCTGAGCTATTTCAAATCCTAAACAATGATGCTGTTAAAATGCTGCACTCAATATGCCAGCAAATTTGGAAATCTCAGCAGTGGCCACAGGACTCGAAAAGGTCAATTTTCATTCCAATCTCAAAGAAAAGCAATGCCAAAGAATGCTCAAACTACCACACAATTGCATTCATCTCACATGCTAGTAAAGTAATGCTCATAATTCTTCTAGCCAGGCTTCAACAGTACATGAACTGTGAGCTTCTGGATGTTCAAGCTAGTTTTAGAAAAGGCAGAGGAACCAGAGATCAAATTGCCAACATCTGCTAGGTCATCAAAAAAGCAAGAGAGTTCCAGAAAAACATCAATTTCTGTTTTATTCACTATGCCAAAGCCTTTTATTTTGTGGATCAACACAAATTGTGGAAAATTCTGAACGAGATGAGAATACCAGAGCACCTGACCTGTCTCTTGAGAAATCTATATGCAGGTCAGGAAGCAACAGTTAGAACTGGATATGGAACAACAGACTGGTTCCAAATAGGAAAAGGAGTATGTCAAGGCTGTATATTGTTACTCAGGTTATTTAACTTATATGCACAGTACATCATGTGAAATGCTGGGCTGGATAAAGCACAAGCTGGAATCAAGATTGCTGAGAGAAAAACCAATAACCCCAGATGTGCAGATGACACCACCCTTATGGCAGAAAGTGAAGAGGAACTAAAAAGCCTCTTGATGAAAGTGAGAGGAGAGTGAAGAAGCTGGCTTAAAGCTCAATACTCAGAAAACTAAGATCATGGCCTCTGTTCCCATCCCTTCATGACAAATAGATGGGGAAATAGTGGCCATCTTTATTTTGGGGGCTCCAAAATCAGTGCAGGTAGTGATTGCAGCCATGAAATTAAAAGACGCTTACTCTTGAAGGAGAGTTATGACCAACCTAGACAGCTTATTAAAAAGCAGAGACATTACTTTGCCAACAAAGGTCTATCCAGTCAAGGCTATGGTTTTTCCAGTAGTCATGTATGGATGTGCGAGTTGTACTATAAAGAAAGCTGAGCATGGAAGAATTGATGCTTTTGAACTGTGGTGATGGAGAAGACTCTTGAGAGTCCCTTGGACTGCAAGGAGATCAAACTAGTCCATGCTGGGGGAGATCAGTCCTGAGTATTCATTGGAAGGACTGATGTTGAAGCTGATACTCCAAATCTTTGGCCACCTGATGCAAAGAACTAACTCATTGGAAAAGACCCTGATGCTGGGAATGATTGAAGGTGGGAGGAGAAGGGACAATAGAGAATGAGATGGTTGGATGGCATCACTGACTCAATGGACATGAGTTTGAATAAACTCCAGGAATTGGTAATGGACAGGTAGGCCTGGCATGCTGCAGTCCATGGCATCATAGAGTCAGACATAACTGAGCGACTGAACTGGGCTGATAGAGAAATACAGGACAAGAATTTCTCATATAGTTTACTATTTCTAAGGCAGCTAAGTTGTCACTGATCGCAAACAATAATGTGTAGAACACAGAGGATCAAGCAACTCTTTAAATGAAATACAAATGACAGATCTGAAAACTTTCTAAGGTAGATATAAGTGCTGCCTTGGATCCAGGGCATGGATTAATTATTAATATATCCTGGAAAAATAAAATTCCATAAATGTTATTTATGGAATTTCATTGCTTTCCTGATCCCTCTCTCCTAGTCACTTGCTACTTTGGCATCAAAGGAAATTCCTCCAAATAAAATATGGTTTTAGATCTCACACCTATTCAAATGTCCTTGGGAGTTCCCCTAACAGAAAGCATAAAAGTAACAGTAAAAAATCTCATGGATCAGGGTTTCTAGTGAAAAATTCTGTTATGAATCCTCTGTACCTCCCAACATGTTATATGACTTTGCCCTGAATATATGTTTTGTCTTCTGTATGAAAGAACTGTGCTTTTTCATTCTACTTGATTAACTTATCAGGATGCTGCCTCTAAACACCATGCTAAGGAAACCCAACCCAGTCTGTATCTCACTTCATTTCAAACCATTTATTACCCTCTTGTTTCCTTAGGATGGTTTTTCCTTCTTTGGATTCTAGGCTATCCTGCTCCACAATATATACTCAGTACAGAGTATGTTATACTGGTGATCTTCCTGGTGAGTCAAATCGGCAGTTTTATTTGACTCTTCATTGGACATTATTGCTTGACTATTGGTGTGTTAGCTATGCCTCAAAAGAAGGCAATGGCACCCCACTCCAGTACTCTTGTCTGGAAAATCCCATGGACAGAGGAGCCTGGTAGGCTGCAGTCCATGGGATCGCTAAGAGTTGGACAGGAGTGAGTGACTTCACTTTCACTTTTCACTTTCATGCATTGGAGAAAGAAATGGCAACCCACTCCAGTGTTCTTGCCTGGAGAATCTCAGGGACAGCAGAGCCTGGTGGGCTGCTGTCTATAGGGTTGCACAGAGTTGGACACGACTGAAATGACTTAGCAGCAGCAGCAGCAGCAGCAGCATTCCTTTCTCCAGTAAAAAAAAAATTATAATTGAAGAAACAGCATCAAAAATATAATATGAACATTGAAGCCATAAAATACTATATTAAAATAGGATTTTTTAATTTTTAACTTCTGTTTAGTCTAGGAGTGAAGCAGGCTTTTGTGTGAATGACAACAAAGAACATAAATTTGACTATGTAAAGATTTTCAAAGTTTAAGCATGTATAGCTTTCAGCATAGTAATTCTACTTTTAATAATTGTCCTTATAAATATAATTGTTCCAACATGTA
>SJYC01150687.1:0-17074 GCA_006408675.1 Madoqua kirkii
AAATATAATGTAGAAATGTTGGAGTATGAAGTCAGAACTGATTGAGGTGACAAAATTACACATCTGTAATATTTATAGTTCAGAAATAATCAGTGTTACCTAGAATGGAACATTTATCAAGATCAAATAATGTTAGGAAAAAAAAGATCTACGTGACAAAAGAATGAACTGTGGTAACAGAGAAACTTTTACAGCATATGTGTAAATGATTCATTTACTTGATGCTATACAATACCAAAATATATCTGTGTTATTATGTGATCATCAAAAAATAATGCTATAAACAATGTATGGTATTTTAAGTTGTTACAGAATGTATACAACTTCAAAGGAAGAATTAATTTTCAGCAAACCAAGTAATCTTAGTTTCATTAGTTTCATTGAGTTTCAGATGTTCAACCTGGTTTTAGAAAAGGCAGAGGAACCAGAGTTCAAATTGCCAACATCTGCTGGATCATTGAAAAAGCAAGAGAGTTCCAGAAAATATCTATTTCTGCTTTATTGACTATGCCAAAGCTTTTGACTGTGTGGATCACAATAAACTGTGGAAAATTCTGAAAGAGATGGGAATACAAGACCACCTAACTTGCCTCTTGAGAAATCTGTATGCAGGCCAGGAAGCAATAGTTAGAACTGGACATGGAACAACAGACTGGTTCCAAATAGGAAAAGGAGTACATCAAGGCTGTATACTGTCACCCTGCTTATTTAACTTCTATGCAGAGTACATCCTGAGAAATGCTGGACTGGAAGAAACACAAGCTGGAATCAAGATTGCCAGGAGAAATATCAATAACCTCAGATATGCAGATAACACCACCCTATGGCAGAAAGTAAAGAGGAACTCAAAAGCCTCTTGATGAAAGTGAACAAGGAGAGTGAAAAAGTTTGCTTAAAGCTCAACATTCAGAAAATGAAGATCATGGCATCTGGTCCCATCACTTCATGGGAAATAGATGAGAAAACAGTGGAAACAGTGTCAGACTTTATTTTGGGGGGCTCCAAAATCACTTCAGATGCTGACTGCAACCATGAAATTAAAAGACACTTACTCCTTGGAAGAAAAGTTATGAGCAGCCTAGATAGCATATTCAAAAGCAGAGACATTACTTTGCCGACTAAGATCCATCTAGTCAAGGCTATGGTTTTTCCAGTAGTCACGTGTAGATGTGAGAGTTAGACTGTGAAGAAGACTGAGTGCCGAAGAATTGATGCTTTTGAACTGTGGTGTTGGAGAAGACTCTTGAGAGTCCCTTGGACTGCAAAGAGATCCAACCAGTCCATTCTGAAGGAGATCAGCCCTGGGATTTCTTTGGAAGGAATGATGCTAAAGCTGAAACTCTAGTACTCTGGCCACCTCATGCGAAGAGTTGGCTCATTGGAAAAGACTTTGATGCTGAGAGGGATTGGGGGCAGGAGGAGAAGGGGACGACAGAGGATGAGATGGCTGGATGGCATCGCTGACTCGATGGACATGAGTCTGAGTGAACTCCAGGAGTTGGTGATGGACAGAGAGGCCTGGCGTGCTGCGATTCATGGGGCCACAAAGAGTCAGACACAACTGAGTGACTGAACTGACTGACTGACTCCTTGGAAGGAAAGTTATGACCAACCTAGACAGCATATTCAACAGCAGAGACATTACTGGGCCTACAAAGGTTCGTCTAGTCAAGGTTATGGTTTTTCCAGTAGTCATGTATGGATGTGAGAGTTAGACTGTAAAGAAAGCTGAATGCTGAAGAATTGGTGTTTTTGAACTGTGGTGCTGGAGAAGACTCTTGAGAGTCCCTTGGACTGCTAGGAGGTCCAACCAGTCCATTCTGAAGGAGATCAGCCCTGGGATTTCTTTGGAAGGAATGATGCTAAAGCTGAAACTCCAGTACTTCAGCCACCTCATGCGAAGGGTTGACTCATTGGAAAAGACTCTGATGCTGGGAGGGATTGGGGGCAGGAGGAGAAGGGGATGACAGAGGATGAGATGGCTGGATGGCATCACTGACTCGATGGATGTGAGTTTGAGTGAACTCTGGGAATTGGTGACAGACAGGAAGGCTTGGTGTGCTGCAATTCATGGGGTTGCAAAGAGTCATACACGGCAGAGTGACTAAACTGAAATAATCTTAAAAAAAAAAAATTGGGCTGAAATTATCCAATTAGAGAGGTGGTCAAAAACACTTTGACAGCTCAAGATTTTTACAACTCTCACAGAAAAATAGAGTCAAAGTAAAGAATGAAGCATTTTTTATATGACATTTGCCATTTATCATGCATTTTGCAGGCATTATTTCTAAATTCCAGGGAGTTCTTATTGAATATTTATTTGCAAGACTTTGTTGTAAATCAATAACCAGGAAGAATAAAGACCTTGAAAATAAAATGTATTTATTGCCTCAATACTTCTTGTCAAACACATGTCTTCCTGTTTCTAATGTAAACTCAGTACATAGACAACTGTTAAGGGATACAGTATCTATGCAGAACAAATAGAGTGTCTAGGGCACTGAGTCAAGATGAGCAATTTATTCCAAGATTACCTAATGTATTTGTAGAGCTTAGGGTTGTTATCAGTTTTCTGAGAAGTTAATTACACATTTTATGACAAAGTCAAGCTCATTCAGGCAGTGGCAAATGTAATTGTCCAACTTCTACTGAATATCATCTATGTGTGAAGATTACAATAATAA
The DNA here is from genome assembly GCA_006408675.1 of Madoqua kirkii. NCBI lineage: Eukaryota > Metazoa > Chordata > Mammalia > Artiodactyla > Bovidae > Madoqua > Madoqua kirkii. Next base: position 2,685 of record SJYC01150687.1, read on the forward strand.
CCAGAGTGAAAGAAATCTGCACTTTTCCTTTTCTCAGCAGAAACACTTATACTTGGCAGAAACACACTTTTCCCCCACAAGCAAAGAAATATTTATGAGATGGCTGCCTAGTCAATAGTCTGAAACTAAATGAACTTTCTGAGGACAGAAGATATGACCTTGGAGTTATCAGACAATTGCTATATACAACTGTGCTAAACAGAATAAAAACCAGAAATGTCTAACAGAATAATGTTAATAATCATAGACTGGTGGCTCAGAGGTGAAAGAGTCTGCCTCCAAAGCGGGAGACCTGGCTTCAATCCCCTTGAGATGGCTGCCTAGTCAATAGTCTGAAACTAAATGAACTTTCTGAGGACAGAAGATATGACCTTGGAGTTATCAGACAATTGCTATATACAACTGTGCTAAACAGAATAAAAACCAGAAATGTCTAACAGAATAATGTTAATAATCATAGACTGGTGGCTCAGAGGTGAAAGAGTCTGCCTCCAAAGCGGGAGACCTGGCTTCAATCCCCAGGTTGGGAAGATCCTCTGGAGAAGGAAATGGTAATCCACTCCAGTATTCTTGCCTGGAGAATCCCATGGATGGAGAAGCCTAGTAGGTGACAGTCCATGGGGTCGCAAAGAGTCAGACACGACTGAGCGACTTCGCCTTCACCTATACTTTCAGGATGAAATGATGTCTTTTCGTCTAGCTTTTCCATTTCACACATGATGAAAATTTGTCCCATAAATTTCTTTTTTTTTTTTTCAGAGAAGCTGGAAGTTGAGGCTTTTATGTAAATTTTCTATTTTTTCAAATACTGTGGACCAAGGACTATAAGTTTGAGATCTCTGTAAATTCTTCCTACTTTGGTTTTCATTGGCCCAATCCGCTACCCCACGTTCCTCTTAGGAACGTCTGAGTTCTTAGACTCAGATTACTTCCTTCCCACAGAATGAATGGCCAAGCACCCTCCTTATGAAGTCTGTTACCACGGCTGTCTCAACCATTAAGCAGCAAAGGCGTGGGCTTTTCCTTGCAGTCTATTGAGAGCTGTGCTGTCCAATAGCCACATGTAGTTATTTAAATTTAAACTATTTAAAATACAATAATATACAAAATTGTCCATCAGTCCAAATACCCACATTCTTGGTATTCAATAGCTGTATGTGTGGCTTGTGACTCCCATTTTAGAGAGCAGGTACAGAGCATTTCCATTACTGCCAAATATCCAATTAGACACAGCTGGTATCTCAGTTCTTCAACTAATTTTAAAAATTATTTCTTTGGATCCTCTTCATATATCAGTGATGTGGCTTTCTGGATTTTTAAAAATTCACAGACCTCAATTAACCATTTGCCATTTTCTGTGTGTTCTCCAGCATGCTGCTTAGCATACTTCCTGGTCTTTATTTAGCATTGAAAAAACCAGGTAGCAATAGTAATAATATACCACTTATGATTTATGTATTCATTATTTTTCAATTAATGAAGTTAATTGTCAAGAAATATCAAATGCAGGTATTTTAGTCAACTTTGCAACAGGCAATGAATAAATCTATATAAAGCAACATTGTTTTAGTGCTATAAATGTTTGCATATTATTAGCTGTATAAATTCAATGTCCAGTTTATAGTGCAGTGAAACAAGCTGCAGACCCCTACACTTATAGAATTTACTACATGATATTACAGTTCTAAGAGCTTATGTTTACTAATTAATTTACTTATGACAATAACCCACTGTATAGGTATATCTTTTATTTTATAGAATGGCACTTTCTATTTGACCTAGTGGTAAAGAATCCACCTGTCAATGCAGGAGACACAAAAGACTTGGGTTTGATCCTTGCATCAAGAAGATCCCCTCAAGAAGGAAATGGCAATCCACTCCACTATTCTTGCCTGGGAAATCCCATGGACAGAGGAGCCTGGCAGGTATAGTTCATAGGGTCACAAAAGAGTTGGTAATGTATTACACTTCTAAGTGCTCTATGTTTACTAATTGATTTACTCATTACAATAACAAGTTGAATAGGTAATTATTATCTTTTCCTTTATAGAATAGGAAACTGAGGCATACAGAGATTCAGTTCAGTTGCTCAGTCGTGTCCAACTCTTTGTGACTCCATGAACTGCAGCATGCCAGGCTTCCCTGTCCATCACCAACTCCCAGAGCTTGCTCAAACTCATGTCCATCTAGTCGGTGATGCCATCCAACCATCTCAACCTCTGTCGTCCCCTTCTCCGCCTGCCTTCAATCTTTCCCAGCATCGGGGTTTTTTCCAAGGAGTCAGTTCTTTGCACCAGTTGGCCAAAGTATTGGAGTTTCAGCTTTAGCATCAGTACTTCCAATGAATATTCAGGACTGATTTACAGAGATTAAGTATCTTAAATAAATTATATGACTATTAAGCATCAGATTGGGGGCTATAAGTTGGCCTTTTATGATTATTAGTTCTGTGACTTTGGACAAGTCCTATATTCTTTTTAAGGCCACACACCTGTTTTTAAAATGGTATGATAACTTAGGTGACTTTTATAAGGGTCTTAAAAACACTCAAGTACCATGGAGTAGGTACTCAATAAATAAAGATTCCTTTTGCTTTGCTTCTTAAAGTATCTGGGTAAATTATCTCTATATTTAGTATTTACTGGTTTTAAAACAATGTTTCTGAGTCTCCTGGAGCAAAGTTTGCCTTTAGTATATGATATCTTTACCAAATATCTTAAGCACTTCTATGTGTGTGTGTGTGTGTGTTAAAAAACCCTATGTGGTAAATATGCTACTAAATTTAGTGAGATAGATCAAATAAAATTCTGAATTAATAAATTACTTTCTGAGGACATAAATATGAATCTATTTAATGAAGAAATATGAAAACTATGACTAGTGGATTCATGGTCCTTTCATTTGCTTTATACTATGAAAAGTATCCTTCTGTATTCCTTCTTCTGACCTTGTTTGGAATGCATTTCTAATGCATTTACATAGGATTTTATTTTAGTCCTTATACTAAAATTAATTATGAAATTACCCCATGTCTATAACTGTCTTTAGTGGAGCTTCTAGTACCAAGTTCATTCTTTTCCTGGATCTTTATTTTTTGTTTGCTGGAGCTTATAATTATCCTGAACAGAGTATTAATATGTATTAAAGCTTCTAAATGATGTTTCTGCTACATTGTGATGTGAATGCAAAAGCATTCCCTCTGGTTATAGCTGCATCTGTCTCAAACCAACAATCTAATTTTTTCATATCCATGGGGAGCCATGCTCATTATATTCACCAGGTTTAGAGCTTCAAGCATTAATTTTTTTTGGACACATGAATAATCGAAAACTGTTAACAAGCGCCAAAGAAACAAGTAGATTACGTTTGTGTATTAGAGGAGGATTATGTGACCCAATAAGATTGGACTGCTAATATTCATGCTCTCTTTTATTCAAATTGTTATTTATTGGCATGCTTGGTAAGTATTACACATCATTGTGTGCAGATTAGAAAAATACTTTCTTTTGTTAGCAAATAATGTTTGGTTTGGTGGTATTAGATATGTCCTCTGAGTTATTTTTGCACCAGTAGTGAAGTATACTGATCATAATGCTTTCCCCCTTAAACACAATCATTTCAAACGCAACATTCATGTAATGATACTTACAATTCTACCTTATCAATTCCAAACTGTAGCCATATTAAGGACTTCTAAGTATAAAGCCAGTATTCTTTATTTTTGATTAATGTAGAAGAAAAAAACTCCATGCTATAAATATATCAAATAATTATTTAACTATAAAAAATAAGGTTATATTGTAGATATACAAACTGTATATCTACACTGTAGACATATGTTACACTGTAGATATACAAACATATACATTGAATGTCTTGTTGTATGTGGTAGAGAATAAGTAGTGTGTGCTGTGTGCTCAGCTGTGTCTGACTCTTTGTGACCCCAGAGACAGCAGCCTGACAGGCTCCATGGGAGTCCATGGGATTCTCCTGGAAAGAATACTAAAGTGGGTTGCCATTTCCTCCTCCAAGGAATCTTCCCAACCCAGGGATCAAACTGGAATCTCCAGCATTGGCTGGATTCTTTACGACTAGCACCATTACAATTATAGCATTTATTCTAACAAAGAAATAGTGTTCTGCATCTTAATTGTTACATACCAATAGCCAAGACATCCTGCCTGCCTAAGCTGTAATTAGTCAGTAGTTCCAAATCTTTGTTACCACGAGATAAGAACTGAGAGAGAGAAATAAACCCCTGACAAGAGATAGACTGTCTTTACTGATCTACTGGTAACTAGAGCAAGAACTAATTAAACAGGCATTTTTCTCGCATATGCATGAGCTTTATTCATCCTGCCTGCCTAAGCTGTAATTAGTCAGTAGTTCCAAATCTTTGTTACCACGAGATAAGAACTGAGAGAGAGAAATAAACCCCTGACAAGAGATAGACTGTCTTTACTGATCTACTGGTAACTAGAGCAAGAACTAATTAAACAGGCATTTTTCTCGCATATGCATGAGCTATTATGATATGTTGGAGATAATTCCTATTTTCTTAATGAAGAAAAAGAATTAACTAAGCCATCATAAAGAAGATCAGTCTTGGGTGTTCACTGGAAGGACTGATGTTGAAGCTGAAACTCCAATACTTTGGCCACCTGATGCAAAGAGCTGCTCATTTGAAAAGACCCTGATGCTGGGAAAGATTGAGGGCAGGAGGAGAAGGGGACGACAGATGATGAGATGGCTGGATGGCATCACCAACTCAATGGACATGAGTTTGGGCAGACTCTGGGAGTTAGTGATGGACATGGAGGCCTGGTGTGCTGCGGTTCATGGGGTGGCAAAGAGTTGGACATGACTGAGCAACTGAACTGAACTGAAGCCATTTAAATAAATTCACTAGTAATTACTTTTGTGATTGTCTTCTTTGGTTCCCAGTTTAGGATTGTGGATCTAGCAAATAAAAATAGAGGATATCCAGTTACGTGTGAATTTCAGATCAATGATAGTTTTTAGAGTAACTGTCTCATGCATTTTGGGACACACTTATTCTAAAAAGTTATTCACTGTTTATCTAAAAGTCAAACTTAATATAGGCTTTTTCTAGTTTATCGGGAGTCCACTCTAATCTTACCAGTTTTACAGTGTTGGTTACTACTAGCACTTGTTTAAATACTTCTAGAAATATCATTAAGAGAAAATAATCTCTAAATCATATTTTTGTTTTAGAAATTGAGAGGGTATATATAATTTTAAAATTAATTTAAAACAATCATTTCCTCAAAGGCTTCATGCCAACCTCAGACACTGCAGGAAAAGTGAACACTTTTAGTTTTCATTCTTATTGCCTAATGAGCCATATCTTTTATTAATACCTTTCAATTAATGGGGTGCAAAAGCATGGTATCTTCCTTTAAATGAGATTGTTTAAATCTACTTAATAGCTCTTTAAACTTTACACTGAGCTGTTAACTCAGGAAGTACTTACAGAAGTACTAAAATGGTACACGTGGTGGTTTAATTGAAGAATAATCATATAAATTCAATCTACTATTCTGTGTTAGTAAAACCAAAGATTTTATTTTCTTATCACAAAGAAAACAATTCTCAAAGATTTGGAATTTATCATGGTTTAAAGCACACTTCAAAGTGAGTTTGGAACAGTGATGGGCTTGCTATGTGAACACTAGGACAGCAAGAAAAGTTTCCTGAAATGTTGAAAATTCACTGGCATTTAAAAAAAACAATAAAAATAGTTTCAAAAAATGACTTAAAACATAACTTTCAATTTCAGGTCCTTTTTTAACTCATTAAGGCCAAGTGATTCAGCTAACTTTGTCATTTTTCAGTGAGAAGAAACCACAGTAGGAGACCTGAACAATGGACACACGGGATAGAAAAAGGTCAAGAAGCAGATAGAAGAAAAAAAGAACAGTGGCAACATGTATGATGCTGTATAATCTTATAGCATATATTGTGAAGAATAAAGCAAGGCTAAGGTTCATGAACAACCCATTTAGCAAATGATCCTCTAAGAAATGCTTACTCTTGTACCAAATCCACCTCTACCTAACCTGTGAGCACCCTAAGATGCAGCATATATTTGACTTTTGAGGGCCAAAGTGAGGTCACTCAGTCGTGTCCGACTCTTTGCAAGCCCGTGGACTGTAGCCCACTAGGCTCCTCTGTCCATGGGATTCTCCAGGCAAGAATACTGGAGTGGGTTGCCATTTCCTTCTCCAGGGGATCTTCCTGACCCAGGGATCGAACCCAGGTCTCCTGCATTGCAGGCAGATGCTTTAACCTCTGAGCCACCAGGGAAGCCCTTGAGGGCCAACTGAGGGTAAAAAGTAGATCACTGAAAGTCAGATCCTAAGCTTGGTGACTTGCAATTGCCCCAGAAAAGGATCCTGTTAGATTTGTTATACAGGTTGTTCATTCTCTTCTAGCCCTATCCTCAATGAGTCCATGCTTGGTTCAGACAAAAGCTCTGAATTAAAAGTAAACTGGCAAGCTCTCAAAATCAAAAGCAAACACACACACAGAACAAACTTAAAACCTGAAGGAAATGATTTAACAGACAATCAGCTGCCAGGAGTACATTACAGAGTCTGAGGTCTAGTGCAACAACAGTATTGACAGAAAGCTCAAAGAAAACAATGTCCCTTTTTAGCCAGAGTACTGTTTCTGTTATAACAGCTGTGTCTGCAAAACACTCTAACATCTTTGGCACCACTGTGTTAGTTCTTGCAAGAGGAGGAAAGTTTCATACAGGTTCAGCTTTGCCTCAGAACAACTTCAGTCAACAGTGACAGGGTATCCTACTGGCATCAGTGCAGTGGAAGCAACAAGACTTTTCAGGATTTCTGAGGCCTCAACACCTAAACATCATCTCAAACTGCCAGAGAAGAAACCAGTATGAATGAATGAAGTGAAAACAGAAAATGCTACATGTATTTCTAAGCATAGATGAAATTTTCCCTGAAGACTGTCAGAAATAAGATAAAGGTTCCACAACAGTTGTTAAGGGACAGCTAGAAAAATATTGTTTCTTTAACTATTATTCTTTCTAGTTTTTTTTTTTTTTGAGGCTGAATGGATTAGAAAACACAAATTATAAGACACAAATATGTTCAAAAAACATTTGGGTCTATGTGATCAAGGCTATAAGATCTTTAGAATGTACAGGTTTCTGCAAACTCTTATTTACAAAGCTATAACAGCTAGACTGTATCATTTCTTTATAAAATTTCTTGTTCATTCAAAAATGTTATATATAACAGATTTGTACATAAAATATTACACTGAAAAATAAAAATACTATTGTGCAAAACTGATGTGAAAAGAGCACAATAGTATTTTTATTTTTCAGTGTAATATTTTATGTACAAATCTGTGTGATAATTTAGATAAAAGAATTACTAACATATACTACGTTCAAGAGTCTGTAAGATAGCATTATGTCCTAAATGTTAAGTAGAAATGAAAGTTACAACTCACATAATTTGGATCTACTAGCCTTCTTTGGGGTAAGATAATTTAAATAAGTCAGTTATTTTCTTTCTAGGGGTGATTAAGGTTTATTTTCTTGTCCAACCTGAATACTATTTAAGAATTAAGAAACCTCTTTTGTGCAAATTTTTCTTAATACAGACCCCCCCAAAAAAATGGTATTCACAGATCTTATAGACTTTATTAGCAAATGGCAAAACTTTAATTTCTCATTAGAACTCTTATTTATAAATTAAATAAATCAGTGCTTCTTAGATGACCTATGGTGAAGAATCATTTTAAATTTTTCAATCTATTACAGACCAAAATGGAAATTGGCAGCAATTTCTCTTTTTGAATGCTATCATCAGTTTAAAGTTATATATAATTCTTTCTTCTTTGGAGGCTGTTAGGTAAATATGCCATATTTGTTCACAGTTGCCCATAATTGGAGAGAAAGTTTAAAGAAATAGCTACATGTGATGACAAAGATTTACTTATGGGCAAACATCATGCTGTTTAAAGCTAGTGTGGCATGCATTGCACTCTAAGGATTCCATTTATCAATAACTACTGTGGCATTTCAGGGGGGATTTCCATGTAACTCACTTTAAAGTCCATGTAATATGCCTCTTCTGACTGAGTTACATAATATTATTCATTATTATTGATTTCTCTCTCTGGTGGTAAGCAACGGATGTAAATGTGCTTATGAAGAGAAGAATGGGTGTGGGCAAGATGAAATATGGCCAGAGGCATAGGTTTGCCTTATTTGTTCTTTAAATAATCATGTGGACTTTAAAAAACCAGCACAAAGCTGATGATATTGCCTTTATATGCTCTTGATATTATTCGAACTTCACAGTTGCTAAGGCAAATTCTAATGAGAAGTTCTCTTAAAGGGTAAGCTAGAATCATTTGTGTGTTTAGACCTAATAAAGCATCAATATGGCTTTTGTAGTGGAAAATTAAACAGTTAAAAAATAGATATGAATAGTTTTACATAAAACCCACAAATATTACATTTGAAATTTGGAAGTAGCCAGTGTGGAGCACTTTGAATGAGAGTCTTGATCCAAATATGTTTTCCATAAATTAATTTATATATAGATTTATTTACAGAGACATAAGCAAAGACCTTGTCTGAAAAATGAGAATAAATCTTGAAAGGGACTATTTTAAAAGAGCACACTAGGATATAAACTGAAATTCTGAATAGTAAAAATAAAGATATCCACTATCATATTGAACTTGAACTCATAACATTCTAGTCATTCATTAATATCCATTTATTGAGAGGCTGTGTGAGATAGTACACCACCTGCAGGAGGTAGACTTGATCTGTGCTCGCAGAGCAGCGTAGGATGGCAAAGGCAACTAAACAGTCAATGAATAAGTCATTATCACAAGAGTGATCCTAAGACAGGGGACATACAGAATGCTATAAGAACACAGAGGGGGCATTTAAATTTACAACTGTAGGGTAAGTAAGAATTGGTCCAGGAGAACATAGGGCTCAGGGGGTAATGTACCAGGCAGAAGAGGGGATAGCATAAAAAAATACACAGATATTTGAGACACCATGGTACTCAACTTAAAAAAAAAAAAAAAAACAAAGAAAGAAATTGGTAGACAAAAAGTTCAGCACACTGGAAGTGTCAAGATGTGAAGCAAAAGAGGTGGGCATACACCAGATTATGGAGGGCTTGATAAGCATGTTAAGGAAACAGACTCTTATTTATCCTAAGGTACTGGAAAGTTATTAAAGATTTTAAAGACTAGGGAATGTTTTAGTAAGATGGTATCAAAAGTCAAAGAGCCTGGAAAATGGCATCAAGCCTGAAGATACAGAGATGCAGACACAGAGATAATTGAGAGGAGTAGTAGTCAAATGAGAGCGGAAGGTAACCTGATTATTTGGGTAACCCGAATATTTGAGCAGAAAGTGAAAGTGAAGTCGCTCAGTTGTGTCCCACTCTTTGTGACCCCATGGACTCTATCCAACCATCCTCCTCCATCCATGGGATTTTCCAGGCAAGAGTGCTGGAGTGGGTTGCCATTTCCTTCTCCAGAGGATCTTCCCAACCCAGGGATCAAACCATGTCTCCGGCATTGTAAGCAGACTACCATCTGAGCTACGAGGGAAGTCAGGCAACCCGAATATTTGGATAAGCCAAATAACTTATAATTATCAATTATCTCCATTATCAAATACTGGGACTTAGTAACTGATTTAAGTAGCAAATGAAGAAGTAGAGAACAATTACTTTCTGGCTTCCCTGGTATTGTTTATTGAGAAAGGATATACTAGAGAAAGTAGTTTGGTTTGGGGACTCAGAATATAGTTTAAGATATGCTGAGCATTGAGAAAAGCCAAGTCTGAAGTACCTGATAGGTGGCTGAGCTGAGGAAAAAGATGAAAGAAGGTGAGAAGTATTACTTTGTAACTAAAACTATGGCTTAAAATGAGACCATCCAATGAAAAAACATAGTAATTTGTGGCTCTATGTATTTTATGCATTGGCGACTTTATACATGAAACTAGGTACTTCATTTTGCCCTCATCCAAGTCTAGGATCAAATCATCATAATAAAGACTCTTTAAAATGTTCCTGTGAAATATTATCAAATTTCTCAATCCTTAGAGATCTAGAATCTTAAGAAATTATAGAACCGGTTCTTTGTTGCTACAGAAATATACCTATGGTCAGAATAGATGACAGATAGATAGACAGATAGATAGATAGATAGATAAACAGAAGTAAACCTAACAACCTGGGGATAGCCTTAGGACACAGCAAATGTCAGATTCCAGAGTACATGGTGGATTTCACTTAGATAAATTCCTGGTTGATGCAGTTTCATTGATATTCCCAGAAGGTACTTTATTGACCTTCCTGACCTTCCCTTATTTAGTATTTCCTACTCTTTTCATATAACTTATAAATAAGAAATATCATGTAGTTTTGAATGTTGGGCAATCTGAACTCTGTAACTCTGCTGTGTTTAAATGGCTGGTAAAGATACTCTTTCTGCTTACATTCCATCTACAATTAAAAGCAATTAAAAGTGGTAGAAAACTGATGTCCAGTGTAAAATATCTTTAGCAATGATTTTCAGTCCTTCCAAATCTCTCCATTCTATTCACTTTCCCATCATCCTACATTGCTGTCATTTCAAAACCTGTTCATTTTCTTCAGGCCTCTACTTTTCCCTTTAGGAGATGGAGAAAGAGTTAAGAGGTTGTAAGAGCTGATCTTACCTCTGTTTTCACTTAGGAAATAAAGGCCCTTAGATATAAGCTCTCTCAATTTACTGCTTTCTCCACTGCTGATCCCCTTTGTTCTAATAACCTTATTATTATTTTATTCACTTATTCTTACTGTGTGTGTAACATCACTTCAATCATGTCCAACTCTTTGTGACCCCGTGGACCATAGCCCACCAGGCTCCCAGGTCCATGCGATTCTTCAGGCAAGAATACTGGAGTGGGTTGCCATGCCCTTCTCCAGGGGGCCTTCCACCCCAGGGATCGAACCCACATGTTTTGCCACCTGCATGGGCAGATGGGTTCTTTACACTAGCACCACTTGGGAAGCCCCTTTATTCTTATTACCCCCACCGAAAAACTATTTATCAGACATATTCCAGATTTAGACAAGTTCCTCAGCACTGAACTTTATTCCATATCCTATATCATTTTTTTTAACCACTTCTTCCTCTCCTGAGTTACCTTACCCTTAACACATAAAGAAAAAGCTTGAATCACTCTCTTTAAATACAAAACTAAATAGTTACCTAACTAACATAAAGCAAACAAACAAAAACAGCAACAATAATCTTTTAAAACCATATACATCCCCACTATACATTGTGAAGTATGTTACTTAAGTTAAAGTGTGTTAGATGCACAGTCATGTCTGACAGTTTGCAACCTCATATACTGTAGCCCACCAGGTTCCTCTGTCCATGGAATTTTCAAAGCACAAATAATACGTAAATTAATATTTTTCTATTTCAATTACCTACCATTGCTAATAGATCTCTGTTGATATTCTGAAAAAAGAAATTACATATATATATACACACACGTACACACACTATATATGCTATCTACAGCATATAATAGATATGCCTTTTAAAAATATAAATTTTTCTGGTTGCATAAAGTGTTGTATACTAGATGCTATACATGAAGTTAGAAATGGTGCATGTTTAATTTATGTAGGGGTTCCTGATGGCTCAGACAGTAAAGAATCTGCCTGCAATGTGGGAGACCCAGGTACAGTCCCTGGATTTGGAAGATCCCTTGGTTGGATCTCCTTGCAGTCCAATGGACTCCCAAGAGTCTTTTCCAACATCACAGTTCAAAATCATAAATTCTTCAGTCTCAGCTTTCTTTACAATCCAGTGCTCAAATCCAAACATGACTATTGGAAAAACCATAGCTTTGTTGGTAAAGTAACGTCATTGCTTTTTAATACACTCTCTAGGTTGGTCATAACTTTTCTTCCAAGGAGTAAGCATCTTTTAATTTCATGGCTGCAGTCACCATCTACAATGATTTTAGAATCCAAAAAAATAGCCTTCCATTGTTTTTCCATCTATTTGTCAAGTGATGGGACCAGATGCCATGATCTTTGTTTTCTGAATGTTGAGCTTTAAGCCAACCTTTTCACTCTCCTCTTTCACTTTCATCAAGAGGCTTTTGAGTTCCTCTTAGCTTCCTGCCAGAAGGGTTGGCATCATCTGCATATCTGAGGTTATTGATATTTCTCCCAGCAATCTTGACTCCAGCTTGTGCTTCTTCCAGTCCAGCATTTCTCATGATGTACTCTGCATAGAAGTTAAATAAGCAGGGTGACAATATACAGCCTTGACGTATTCCTTTTCCTATTTGGAACCAGTCTGTTGTTCCATGTCCAGTTCTAATTGTTGCTTCCTGACCTGCATACAGATTTCTCAAGAGGCAGGTCAGGTGGTCTGGTACTCCCACCTCTTTCCGAATTTCCCACAGTTTATTGTGATCCACACAGTCAAAAGCTTTGGCATAGTCGATAAGGCAGAAATCGATTTTTTTCTGAAACTCTCATGGTTTTCCATGATCCAATGGATGCTGGCAATTTGATTTCTAGTTCCTCTGACTTTTCTAAATCCAACTTGAACATCTGGAAGTTCATGGTTCAAGTACTGTTGAAGCCTGGCTTGGAGAATTTTGAGCATTACTTTTCCTCGTGTGTGATATGAATTCAGTTGTGTAGTAGTTTGAGCACTCTTTGGCATTATTTTCCTTTGGGACTGGGATGAAAGCTGACCTTTTCCAGTCCTGTGGCCACTGGTGAGTTTTCCAAATTTGCTGGCATATTGAGTGTAGCACTTTCACAGCATCATCTTTTAGGATTTGAAATAGCTTAACTGGAATTCCATCACCTCCACTAGCTTTCTTCATAGTGATGCTTCCTAAGGCCCACTTGACTTCATATTCTAGGATATCTGGCTCTAGGTGAGTGATCACATTATGATTATCTGGGTTGTGAAGATGTTTTTTGTACAGTTCTTCTGTGTACCCTGGTCAGAAATTCCACTCCTATACATATATCCAGAGAAAACTGTAATTCAAAAAGATAACGTGTACTCCAATTTCATTACAGCACTACTACAATAGCCAAGACATGGATATAACCTAAATGTCCATCAGCACATTGGACAGAAGATTGGTATATATATATAAAAATGGAACATACTCAGTCATAAATAAGAATGAAATAATGCCATCTGCAGCAACCTGAATGGAACTAGAGATTGCTGTGCTAAGTGAAGTGAGTCAGAAATTGACCAACTAATACTATATGAAGTGAAGTGAAGTGAAGTGGCTCAGTTGTATCCGACTGTTTTGCGACCCCATGGACTGTAGCCTACCAGGCTCCTCTGTACATGGGATTTTCCAGGCAACAGTACTGGAGTGGATTGCAATTTCCTTCTCCAGGGGATATTCCCGACCCAGGGATCGAACCCGGGTCTCCCGCATGGTAGGCGGAAGCCATCTGAGCCATCAGGGAAGTCAGTACTATATGGTATCACTTATATGTGGAATCCAAAATATGACACGAATGTACTTATTTATGAAATACAGACATACTAAAGGTCATAGAAAACAAACTTATGGTTACAAAAGAGGAAAAGGAATGGAGGAGGAATACATTAGGAGTTTCTGAATAGCAGGTACAAACTGCTGCTGCTGCCACTAAATCACTTCAGTCGTGTCTGTGCAACCCCATAGACGGCAGCCCACCAGGCTTTCCTGTCTCTGGGCTTCTCCAGGCAAGAACACTGGAGTAGGTTGCCATTTCCTTCTCCATTGCATGAAAGTGAAAAGTGAAAGTGAAGTCGTTCAGTCTTGTCCAACTGTTAGCAACTCCATGAACTGCAGCCCACCAGGCTCTTCCATCCATGGGATTTTCCAGGCAAGAGTACTGGAGTGGGGTGCCATTGCCTTCTCCAAGATACAAACTACTCTATATAAAACAAGTAAAAAAACAAGGTCCTACTCTAGAGCCCAAGTTACTATATTTGATATCCTGTAACAAACCATAATGAAAAAGAAAAAGAAAATACATAGTTATATGTGTGTACATGTATGTATGTATATATATAAATGAATTACTGTGTTGTACATCAGAAACTAACACAACTTTGTTAATTACAGTTCAATAAAAAATATTTTCTTTCAAATATAAAAATAAATGTTAATAAATCAAACATATAAAACAGTGTCTGAGAAAACTACATCTCTAGAACTTTAAAATCATTATTTATATGAAAAGATAAAACTTTAATAAATGTATGTCCCAAATAATCTAGTTTATGGATTATTCAGTGCCTTGTGTAATTTT